>QLPG01005892.1:0-10033 GCA_003314385.1 Gomphus sp. MG54
CGGTGTGGGTGGTTGTGGGGGTTACTGTGGGTTTGTTTGGCTGCATGGTCTATAACACAATGATGCTTTGGCTCATTCAGCCAAGGTCTCTTGCATTTCCTTTATCCTTGTTAACCTAGAACGCATCCTGAAGGAGTATTATGAATTTGGATGTATTTAGCAAAGCAAAAGCTGTCTTATAACCCATTTCTGAAACCATTACCTGGATGTCTAAAGGTACAGTATCTTAGATCAAAACATCCTATTCCAAAGCAAGTCTGTCACATCTGTATTACCCTAAAGCTATACCAGAGACACCAAAAGTAGGTTTTAAATGCACTTGTCAGGTGCTTAAATATAAGATACTGAAGGTTTCCATAGGTTTCTGAAGGATTCCATAGAGGGCAGAAGTTCCAAGGATGAAGAGGGTCAAGGGTCATAAGGTCGAGAGTTGAGGAAGCTGAAAGGATGTAAGGCAGAAGATGAGGTGCCAGGACTTAGGGTGGTGGTCAGTTCTCAGCCAGGTCTTATATGACTAGTCGTACAGGAGTTCAAAGTCAGAAGGACTTGGCTTCAACTTATGTTTTGTGCCCTCCTCGATTGTCTGTCTCTAGTTTTTCAAAGTTGGAAATGCATGAGAGGCTAAGTTGGGAGTTGGCTGTAAACTTAGATCAGAAGTTAGATGCAAATTAAGTCAATATTCATACTAGCAAACAGTCCACTCAACTGGGGGGTTATATACATATTGTTATGCCTTATACTCTCAAATAAACTCATTTTGGTTCCTGCAATATCTACACCCTTTCCAGGAGTTTTCTGACCATAATACCTGGAATGGAACCCTCAAATGCCTTCTCGTCACAATAATCCAAGGTTCGGCAATCCCGACTTCCCACAATTCTGTAACTAAGGTTCCACTCTCACAATAAGCATCTTGCAAGATCAATTCCCACCTTACTCCCTTGTTCTTGCTTTTCTATTGGCCCCTTGTATTCCCCCCTCCCCTTGTCTTTTGACCAGATAGTAGATAATACAAGGAGTAGCTACATGTATATAACCCTCAGTCGACTGGACTATTTTCCAGTACAAATATCAACTTAATTTGTGTCCTGAGTTTCAACTCCATTCTGGCTCTTTTCCAACTTAGTCTCTCATGCATTTCTGACTTTCTGAAATTAGGGACAGACAATTGAGGGGGGCACAACAGATAAATTGAAGCCAAGTCCCTCTGACTTTGAACACCTGAACGACTAGTCAGACCAACCCAATACCATGACCAAAACCCATCCTAAGTCCCTGGTGCTTCTTATTGTCAAGCCCCGGATACCAAGCTCTGGTTCACTCGGTAGTACCGACCGAACAACCCTTGCCTTTTAGTCCCACACACCAGTGACAAGGCATCCCTCGCCAGTACATGGTCTCGGTCCGGTACATTTGGCTCATCGTTTGGTTCACTTTCCTCATCCTGTCCTCTCTATTCATTGTCATTCATTCATTCCCTGTCCTTCCCCTTGTCTGTTTACCCTCAGGACATTCACTCTTTGTTGTCACTCAGCAGTGGCCCTATTGTTTTATGTTCTGCCACTCTCATTGTTCTATTCTCACTCACTCTTTTGTCCTTGGCCATACTTTATTGTTCTATTGTTGTCCACATTCCTTGTTCTATTCTTGATCATTGTGGACAATACTTCCACATGATTCTTCATACCTTATTGTTCTCTGTTCCTTGTGCCACTCTGTTCCACATCTCACTTATTAGCCTATATAAGTAGCCAATGTATGTAGATGGTTCTTCGTTCTGGAAATCAACTAGGTTTACGCCTTCTTGTCCTCCCTCCTCCTGTCCCAAGTCCTTTACCTGGGCCGACACTCTCGGCACTCTTCCAGGTATCCCTCTGTCCTAAATCGGTGGCATGCATGGGAAGTAGGGCGCAATGCATGAGCACGTTGAAGCCATGCCACTACTCCTAGCCTGCAGGACTTGGCCATTACCCATCCGACCCCTTCGGCTTTTCCGAGGCCTGTCAGTATGTCCGGAACCTGACACTTATCTACTTTCTGTCCTTTCTGTCCCACCCTCAACCCTACAACCCTTGAACCCCTACATCTACGGAATCTTGACCCCCCTCATGGAAACCTTCGGAAACCTATGGAATCCTTCTGATAGTGTTATATTGCATGCCTGACATGCAGATTTAACAGTATATTCATACTCACACTTCTGATCATCATGAGCACAAGATATACCACATATGCACAAGCCCTACAGGTAATTGCCAGGCCTCCACCCACTGTGCATCATCCCCCAGGACCTACCCATCTCTGTGCCCAGTCAGACCCTAGCACACCCTCTAGAACCATTGTCTGATTCCATATTCTCAAGAACAGACCTACATCTATGTTTGAACATGACCAACCCATTCCTTGAGAACCACCCCTTGGAGACTCACCAATCATCACCCTCGGAGATGCTGTCTAACTCAACACCATCCTCAGTAGTTCTGCCAACCTCAGGACGACCATCTATGGCACCACCCCTCTTTTCATGACCCCCCTTCATACCACCCCCCTTTGTACCACCCCCCATTGCACTTCTGCTACCACACCACTGACCATTGCACCACTACCCATTGCACCCCTTCCCATGGCACCACCCCCTGTTGCACCATCCCCTGTTGTACCACCTGCTACAATGCCACCACCTCCTGCACAACTGGGAGGGGCCCCCATCTTATGATCAAATGATGTGCCTGACCTCACCTAGGCCATCATCATGCTGGCAAGTAACTTGACCAGCCCCAGAAGATCTGCTTCCCATGCCAAGGTCTGGGACCCAGACACCTTTGATGGATCTGATTCAAGAAAAATACAAGCTTTTCTCATACAGTCCAGCTTGAATGTGTGTGGATGCTTTTAACTCCAACAGCACCAAGGTAACTTACATACTGTCATACCTGACCGGTACCACCCTAGACTGGTTTGAACTAGCCCTCACCTGCCCCAACAAGCCAGACTGGCACTATGACTATGATGAGTTCATCTCTGAACTCAATACCAACTTCAGCCCCCATGACCCAGAAGGAGAGGCCAAAGCAGACCTTGAGAACCTCCACATGTGCGACAACCAGTGCATCATAAAATATGTAGTTGAATTCAACCAATTCACCACCCACATCTACTGGGGTAATGCTGCACCCCATTGCCAGTTCTACAATGGGCTCCCCAGAAGGATTAAGGATGAGATCTCCAGGGTAGGAAAACCCTACTCCCTGCTCCAACTCTGCCTCCTGTCCCAGTCCATCAATGTCCAGTACTAGGAATGTCAATCAGAAGTAGCCAGGGAATCCTCAGAACTGTAACCACCCCTATGACAGAGGAAAGGCCCCTGTTAATCCATACTCAGCCCCTAACATGGTATAGAGTTGCTCTAGGTAATTAATACCTAAAAGCCTGCATGCACTGGTCTTTTTCTCTAGCAGGGGTCTAGCACAGTCATTTGGCACAGCTGGAATAGGTTCTGTGACTCGGCAATGTATGAACGAAAATAGAATGGGATGTGACAGGGATGTGACCTGATGAGATGCAAATGTGTGATGCTGACTAAGACCTGGACTTTGGCTCTGGACTTGAATACAATAGTCTAGATGTTTCTAGAGTAGTCTTGACTTGGACTTGGAGACTTGACTTGGGGCTTTAACTTGTGAACTTATTATTACAGAGGTGAGTCAGAGGCCTTTATATACAAAAACCAAGCAACAATGCAAAATGATGTGAGAGGTTGGCTATGTCAGTTGAATGACAAAGCATGAGAACAAAGTATACAAAAGAGGAAACTATGGAGAAACTCTAGAGAAATGGTGCAGTATTGAGGCTGTGCGAATAGGGGCTAGGGGCTATGATAGGGGGAGACTAACCAAAAAGGTAAGGATGATGAGTAACAATGAGAAAAGACTAACAGAATAGGAAATAGGTCTGAGTCAAGCAAGGAAAAGGGGAAACATATAAAAGAAATAATAAGGAAGTCTATCAAAAAATGTCTAACAACCTTGTCACTACTCCTGAGGGGCCTTAGGATGAGTCAGGGGACTGAGTCATCTTGGAGTATTTCCATGTCATAGGCAACATATCTTCCACAATTTCTCCAGTATCCAATACAAGGATAGGGGTCTGGGAGTAGGAGGACTAATGAGTATACGGTCATGCACTGTCATTTTGTATTTAAGAGTAAGCCAAATGGAGTGGGGAGGGTAATCAGGATGGGATGGTGCCCTGAACTCTACCTCATAATCCACTCTACTCCTATCACAATATGCTGGGCTAGATGTCATTCTAAGAAATATGTATGGTTCTCAGCTTTCTGGGAAATAGACTGCATCTCCTATTGCATATGACTGAGTGTAGATTGAATGGGATCTTCTTCTGAGTGAGAAATGTGCTGAGGGAGGCACACAAAGATAATGATGTGTTAATGGTTTTGCCTGGATATGTGTGTCCTGGGTGTTGTAATGTTGCATGGGAATGAGCTCTGACGAAGACATGATGATATACTGGTCTGAAGATTGGAGTGCTGAGTAGAATGGTTGGCTGTGTGATGTGGTGACAGTGAAGGTGATATGGGATGAGCACCATCAGAGTTGAATTTAGAACATGGTTGAGATTGATTGCTTTACTATCAATGGGCAATAAGATGGCCAATTCTGGCCAACCCATGACCCCATCCGGTGGAAGCAAGACTACCATAGATTTTTCATCCAAACTCGGAAAGATGGAAAATCTACACTACAGGAACAGCAATGCCACTTCAAATAAAACCTCTGCCTCGTCTGTAGCAGACTGGGCCACACTGCAAAGGAATGCATGAGGTCTACTACCACAGCAATCAAGGGACATACAGCCTCTATAATAGAGGAATTTGAGGAGGAATGCAAATCAATAGATACTTTGGAATCCAACGAATAGAGGCACAGGCCCCCAACTCCAGTGCCAGTTGTTTGCATTGGACACTAATGGCACTAATAGAGTAAAAAATCAAACAACACATCCACCCTCTCAAGAATCCTAAACATCCCTGAACTCTACTAAGACCCGTGACTTTGCAATCATGATTCTGATGTCTCCCTTACACCCACAACCGTTGAAAATTCAACCCATTTCTGCAGAAACACCTCTGACCCTCTGAACATCCATCAGATTCTAGTTGCCTGGCTATCTTTGGACACATATGCTCACCTGCTATGATCTGTTAATCGACAGGGCATTGAGTAAATACTTCATTCAGGATTTCCACCCCAACTGATTCTTGGTACCACTAAGCCCACATTTTCCACTCAGCACTCAATCCAGCCCTTTAAAAACCCCGCTCAGGCATCCTGACCAATGCAGACCCCCCTACCATTGCTTAGATGAACAGTACAATGTGCATATTTTCTCCCAGACTAGAACCTGTTGATCCATGAGTTAATACCTATCACTGAACCATTGACATGGGTTAAAAACCGTGGACACCTTTGAGAATTGCAGGACATCCTCCAAACATCTACAGAAGGCTTTACCACCTTCCATGTGACAAATCCATGAACCTCACCACCACAACTGCCATGACTCTAATGACAAACAACCTAGTTAGATGATGGGACATCTACCTAGGAGGGGAAAAAAGCAATTGACAAACCAAAACCCACATTCACTTAGAAAACAGTCAAGGGCACTCAACCTAATGATGAGATTATGAGCAAATTGCAGTAGGTTTGAAGAATTTATAGGCAATCTATTTATTTTATCTCCTTAGTGTAGTCAACAACTGCTTGTATATTCGGAAGATATACCTATTTATTTTATCTTACAAAAAGAATAGAGAGAAATTAGCCTTAAAGGCTTGTACAATATATTATACAACTCACCTCCTCAGTGTAGTCAACAACTGAGGAGGGAGGCATGCGCGGGTTGTGTTTCACCCGCATATACCCTGCAACTGGCCCTTGACCCTATCGAAGGTTTGAGCCAGGCTGCTGGTCCCAATCCAGGGAGCCGGCCACAATGTCGCGTTGTGCATGGACAAGCACCCGTAAGTAGCGTATATAGGAAAGAATGAATAGCTCCCTCAATATTGAGGGGAAAAATGCAAATAAATGTGGGAAAATTTCAGAATTTAAAAGCGCACAGAGTGATACTAAAATCAATATATAATTATAATATATTGAGATTGGTCTCTCAGGGGTGAGATACAAGTTTGCACCCTACACCCAATTCCAGACATTCCCAATACACCATAAAAAAAAACCTAGGACCTTATACAACACTCATGACTCCAGAACAAGACACCACATGAACAACAAACCAAATTCATTCACTACCAAACAATATAGGATGCTCCAAGTCTGGATCAGACTTAACAGGATTGGGTTGTTGGAACAGATCCTCATTCTTTTTTGATCCCAGAGCCTCCCCTTCAGGCCTTTTCACCCCCTCACCTTTTCCCTTCCCACTGAACCCTAGCATGCAACCCTCCACCCCTGTAGATGTCAGCAACAACAAGAGCTTCAATACTTGGGAGCGGAGGAGGGATTTGAGCAATGATCCTTGCCGGTGTATTGACCAGCTCAAGACTGAGCTTTAACTAATTACCTAAGAACTGTACATATGGTCTAGCGGAGTAGTGGAGTCCAATAACAAGCAATAGATAGAGGAGTAGAGAAACCATGACATTATCCCCCCTTTTAAGGTCAATGTCCTCAATGACCATTGCCTATTTACTGGGTGATCCAATGTACTGGGTTGGAGGAGTTTGTGTTTGTTTGGTATAAGCACCTGTTTATTCGTTTGTTGCCCCTCCCACCCACGGTCTTGTCCGAAAGAGGTGGTGAGAAGAAGGTAATCGACCCCTGCACTCATCCTAGCCATCGTGCCAGCATGCACGATTGGTGGGGCATCCTTTTTGCAAGAAGAAGGTAAGGCAGGGGTCGCAGATTTGTTAGTTAGTCTTCCCTGGATCAAGACCCTCTGGAGCTCCCTGCTAGCCATGGATCCTGTTCTCGTTGCGCTGGTGTGTGCAACAATCACAGGTCGTTTCTTCGTTGTGCCGGTGTGCGCGGCGACTCCTGTTCTTTTTTTTTTCAGGTTGTTTCATTGCCACGCCGGCATGTGCAGTGACTTGGTCCTTTTGTTGCGCTTGCGTGGGTTCGCACCTGCACACCTGTCACACCCGCCATTGCGTACCGGTGCACTGCCCTCGTACTCGCACCTGCACCTGCACCCCTACATGTACCTGCACCCACCGCCCCCGTATCTGCCACCTGTGTGGGTTTGTGCCTGTGTACCTGTCGCGTCCGCCATTGCATACTGGTGCGCTGTCCTCGCACCTGTACCCACACCTACACCCGCCTCCCTCGCACCTGCACCTGCACCTGCCCCTGCACCCCTATGCGTAAGCATACCACCTGCCCCTGCATCCCTACACGTATGCGTACCTGCACCCGCCACTCTCGCACCTGCACCTGCCCCTGCACCCCTATGCGTACGTGTACCACCTGCCTCTGCATCCTTACGTGTACGTGTACCTGCCCCTGCCGCCCTGACACCTGCACCTGCCCCTGCACCCCTATGCATACATGTACCACCTGCCTCTGCATCCCTACGTATACATGTACCTGCCCCCGCCGCCCTTGCACCTGCACCTGCCCCTGCCGCCCTTGCACCTGCACCTGCACCTGCCCCTACACCCCTACACATATGCATACCACCTGCCCCTGCACCCCTACGCATACGTGTACCTGCACCCACCGCCCTCGCACATGCACCCGCACCTTCCTGCATTCGCATCTGTCGCATCCCCCTGTGTTCGTGCCCTGCACTGTATTTGCGCCTGTCACTGTCACACACTTGTAGCGTCGACTTGCTGCACCCACCACCACCAAGCATGTCGTGTATGCGTCACACTCGCCGTCGTGTACGTGTCACACTCGCCGTCATGTACACGTCACACTCGCCGTCGTGTATCCTTCCTTCCCACGTTATGATCCCCTCTTCTTCCTTCCAATCCTTCTCTCCACTCTCTACCCTCTCTCTGACTTTGATCTCTATGTTCTTTGCCTTTCTGATTCTTTTCATCAGGTCTTCCTCCTCTCCTCTAAGCTCTCCTCTTATTGCTCAGAAGAACTCTTTCTTCAACACCGTAACTCCAGTATTATCTCCTTCCACTCCCTGTTTATGGTCTTCCCATCTCGAGAGGAGGTCAGCCTTCTTGTTCAGTTGGCCTGGTCGATGCTTTAGGATAAAATCATAATCTGCCAATTCAAGGGACCATCTGGCCTGGTGGTGGTTGTCACATCCACTCACCCAGACCCGTTGCTCGGCAATACCGACCGAACATCCATGCTACATCCACCCTCCAACACCCGTCGACCACACGCGAGTCAACTGGAGCATCGGTTGTGTTCATTGGCCAGACACACTCCTTGTCCTCACCTTTCGGTCCACCCCACCTTGGGACTTCCATCCTTGTATTATCTTCGGCTACCAGCCTTGTCTTATAGTCTGGCACCTCCTATTGTCCTATCTTCGGGCATACTCTATTATCCTGTCTTTTATTGTTTTACCCCCACGTCACATTCCTTATTCTAATTTTATTCGTTGTGGACAATAGCCGCATGCTCTGCATACCTTGTTGTCCCACATTCCTTATTCCACATGTCGCTTCTTGACCTATATAAGTAGGACATGCATGTACATACTTCTTCATTCTGGGTATCGACTAGGCTTAGGCCCTTCTACCTTCTTCTCTTCTGTTAAGTCCTCGACTCGGGCCAGCATTTTCAGCATCCCCCTGAGTATCTGTCTGTTGCAAATACAGTGGCACGCACGGCAAGTAGGGTGCAACACACAAGTACGTTGAAGCCAATGTCACTACTCTTGGCCTGCAGGACTTGGCCATAGTCCGCCCGACCTTTCGACAACACCCCTTGGCAGTACCGAAGTCCGTCAGTATCCGACTCCTGACAGTGGTTCAGCTTTCTTGCTGTCATGAAGTATTCTAGATTCTTGTGGTCCATCCATATTTCAAATGGCTGCATTGTCCCTTGCAGATAGTGCCTCCACTCTGCCAATGCCCGCATGATGGCCAGCATCTCCTTATCATGTATATCATAATCCCTCTCCACATTATTGAGTGCTTTGGACATGTAGGCGACTGGTTTCCAGGTTCCCTGTTGCATTTGTGATAGGATTGCACCACTGGCAAAGTCTGAACTGTCTGCTTCCACTCGGAACAGATCCTCATCTGTTGGAAAGGCTAGGATTGGTGCTGCCATTACTGCTGCCTTGAGGAGTTGGAAGCTTATCAACTGTTCGGCTCCCCAGTTCCATGGCTTGTTCCCTGTTAGTTCATGTAGTGGTTTGGCAATGCTTGCGAAACCTTGGATGAAGCGACGATAGAAATTGACAAAACCCAAGAATTGCTGCAGTTCATTCTTTGTCCTGGGAACTGGGCATCTGCTCACTCCTTCTACCTTGACTGGGTCCATCTCCACCTTCCCTTTGCTCACCACCAATCCCAGATATTCCACCTTCTCTTTCTCAAACTCGCATTTCTCTGGTTTGAGATAGAGATTGTGTTCTTGTAGTAGGGCCAAGACACGCTTGACCGTCCTTCTGTGCTCTTCTAAGTCTGTCGAGTAGATCATGATGTCATCTATATAGGTGCTGATGCATCCTTCATTGATCAATTCATGGAAGATATCATTTATCATTGTCTGGAATGTTGCAGGGGAGTTGGTTAATCGAAAGAACATGACCAGTGGTTCAAAAAGGCCTCGGTTGGTGATGAAGGCTGCTTTGTGTTCATCTCCTTCCTTGACTCAGACATTATTGTATCCCCATCTAATGTCCAGGTTAGTGAAGATGTGTGCATGGCGTAGTTTGTGGATCACTTCAGAAATCAGTGGCAGTGGATAGTAGTTCTTGATTGTCGTTGCATTCAGCCGTCAGTAGTCCTGCACTGACCTCAAGCTGCCATCTTTCTTTTTGATAAAGAAGAATGGTGATGCAATAGGAGACTTGG
>QLPG01005893.1:690-16764 GCA_003314385.1 Gomphus sp. MG54
GCAACTCCAACTGAAGCCACTAGCACCAACCTTGAGTGATAGGTCATGGTTACGCATCATTTACCACTGGGGAAAAATGAACATGACTAGAATAAATTTATATCCTCACTTTAAGGGACTATCCAAGCGTCCAATAAATAGTCTATTTCTCAAACAAATCTGTTACTAAATTCTCAATAGTCTTCCCAGACACCGCTCATGGGCAGTAATTCCGACTAGAAATGCCATGCATATGATAATGTGCATCTTTTAACCCTTTTCAAGCATGTCCTCTTGCGACTCTCAGCATGGCTCTTCCCATTTTATGGATGGCTCTGTGCATAGGAGTGAGACCAGTCCACAATGGTGGTCCAGCCACCTCAGGGTTATTACGGAAGAGGAAAACACCGATCATGAGTCTTAATTACTGTGATGGGGGATAATGATTGGTGGATGGATTAGCTACTGTAGTACAAAGATCTGTAGCTAAGGGATGTGTAGCTAATTTTCTATGTGATTTTATGCTCTTACGCAGACGACGCACGGCGGGTCGATCGTGTGTAAGCGCTGGTCCGAGGAGCTGGCGGCGATGTGACCGTAGGCCATGTAGGTTGATTGTGGGTGATCCACAATAACAGAATGTGTTAATACAGATGTGAGCGCGATAGATAGTACCTATACGATTATCCCCGCTGGGTCCGCAGCCTTGAATGACGATGAGTGATGCTTTGATCCAATGTGGTTTGACGTCACGTGAGTGTGTCGAGTAGATATCAAATATAAGTACGGGGGGTTTTCGGTATGAGAGACTGGCTGTTATTCGTTGTAACTACTTTGTCTTTATACAAGTAGATCATGTAACTAGAATATGATCTGTAATTAACGGATTTTGTGGAGCATATGCAGGGTCGGCCCACTATGGGCTGCCCCGATGGAATCTTCATAGAAATATGACACCTGTCAGTGGTGCCATTTGAATAGAATGACTTCCCCTTTGTTCCCTTCCTGTCTGCAACATTTATCGCCTCTCTGGGCTATGTCTCGTGTCTCATTCTCCTGTTTCTCAGTCATCTGTCCTCGGTGACTGCATATATGTGTCCCGGTTCCCTCAGTTCTTGTTCCTTTACATGTGAGTCTCTTCCCCTATGTTCCTTCTATCCCCTCCTATCTGTTTTCCCTTCGTCTCCTTCTGCATTCCATACATTTCGGCTCCTCTGGCCCCTGTATCTCCTGGTCATCCGGGCACTTAGCATCTAAGTTGCCACCGGTTTGAGTCCCTCGCACGGTAACTACTAGTAAGTCCGTGTTCTTGTACTACTTTCCACTGCATGCTCACTAATACATCTTCTGTACACTAGTTTACACTATTCTCTCCAGATTTATACAGAATTCATATGCAGGTGTGTTTTGGTTCTTTTCTCATCCCTCACTCCCTTCTCCCCATTCCTTCCACTGTTCGTCACAACAATGAGGACAGCCTAAGCCAACCGGAAGTCATTATTCTGGAATCCTCGCAACAGTTATACTCAGAGAACAACTTACGCAGAATGTTATAATTGCCAGACATGGGAGGATTACCACGAAATCTATGACAGCGCCTAGTGCATATCGAGCGTGTAAGTCGCTGTACACACCACATGTCAATCCAAATATTAGCGCTTACCGAAGCCTCCAGGCGCCCCGGGAAATGTCGTACGAAGCTGAGTGAAGGCGAAGAGGGTCGCGATAGGAATTGTTAGAACAGGCTTCGCCAATCCACGACCTAGGACCACAGTGTAAACCGTCGCGGCTAACAGGGTAAGTGTGACAAGCCCTGCCAACAGTGCTCAGACGTCCACTGTCGTTCTCAAAAATAAGATGAAACTGCGTACAGATGGCGATGGCGATGGAAATGGTGTACAGCCGGACGACGGTTCCCCGTGTGATGCTCAAGTCGAGTAGAATAACATCTTCGTTCTCGTCTTGGTTACTATTAGTGCTGACAAAGAAACCTCTGTAGACGTGGAGACACATTATTAGATCACTTGTGAAGAAATTTATATTGACATACGGTGCAATACCCTTCATCTGATAAAGGGCGATGGGAAATCCGGCTCCGGTGCCATCACTGGCAAATATAAATATCTCGGCGCCGTATCTGTGCTGTAGCTTAAGGGAATGTTGGGAATGAAGTAACAAAAGCTGTGACTCACGCGTCAAATGGATACGCCTGCAATGTTCTCTCTTTAGACCCCGTAACAGCTGTCTTGCTAAACAACCCAATTTGGGTTCTGAAGAATGGTGTATTCGCGTAAAAGGACAACGATGTATTTTGGAATAAGAAATCATTTGGGGAGTCGTTCTTAACAGTTCCATTGATGTGAAAGATTGGGGTGGTCGGTATATTGTTGCTAGAGGTTGTGCTCCCTGAGGGATCAGAGTTGAGAAGATTCCTATATGACGAATAGTGTTGGGTATTAACATTTGAATCAAGATACAGAGAACTCACTGGTCAAAGAATATGTCAATATCCTCGCAGGTCACACTCGAGTTTGAGTCTGGTCCGCAAACGTAGTCGACCTCCCAATCAATTGTCATAGTTTGACTCTTTTGATCCACATTTACCAGGTTTCCCAAGAGACCTAGTTACATGTTTTAATGAACCCAAAATGGCATTAGCTTATGAACTGTTCCAAACAAGAATGCTACCCACAGAAGACTGTACAGTTACATCTGGAAGTCTCACATCCTTGAGACGTAAACTCCATCCCACGGGGATACTGATGACGAGAGCGATTGCCATGGCAAGGAGGCACCAACGTTTCCATGACTGGGTCCCATTGTCGTCCTCGTCCTTACGAGTCACGAGCAGTGTATCTGTCACCAGAGTAACTTGAGAAGGATATGTTATGTTTCCAGGAGGTGTATCTGATGCACCAGCGGCCATCGATGACTTCAACTCCTCTGGGATGGCATTGTTATCCAAGGTCTGAGTCCTGGACGGGTTGTAGATATTTGTACGGTTTTGACTCATCTCATACTGTTCTGATAGAGGATAGAGTTGACTCCCAGTGCTTGAACCTAGCGCTACCACGGCTGAACTCTGGTGCGTTGATAGAGCCCTTGAAGAATGGTATAATTTTTTTCCCTGTTCTCCAACACTGGCCAACTCCTCAGTGAATCCTGATGTGGAATACCCCGTCACGGTGTCTCTGGATGACGGTATGCCAGAAGGTAGGGATGGTGATTGTGCACCAGGTGGAAGAGAGATAGCTGGTGGATTGAAAGAGTCAGTATGCTTGAAACTGTCGGCTGTTGAGCTGGATGGTGGATGCAGCGATGTTTTCGAGCTCTCTCCTGGAGATCCAGAAATGCGAAAGGACATAATAGAATCAAGCTAGCAAGCGGTGGCAACTGTGGATAGAGCAATAGATAGGAATCAATGAATATCATGATTGTGATCGTGATTCCAGAATAAGGTTTCATATTCTGTTCATTCGGAACAGCCAGGTTGAGTTGTGATATCGGTTCCCAATATGAGCGTGCCCAGGGTTGTTACGCATGGGCTAGCTCCCTCCGAAACTGCTCCCACCACCATCGGCAATGCTGAAAGCAAGTGAGAAGTTTAGGAGAATTTTGATTCCATATTGGTGCGAGTCTAACAAGCAGTAGTGGAAGAGGCTACCTAAATGTGTGTCACGTATGGCAGGATGTGGAAATTGAGGCTCGAGCTTGAGGGTTCGAAACACATGATGACGTCAAGCTAACCTCAGGACGCTGCTTGCTTACAACCACATCAAACAACCAAAATTCCCACGCCTCAAATCACCCCAAAAACACACCTAGGCCATTGTTCCTCAAACAAGGATCAAAAGCTGACAGAGGAACCTGACCAATACCCACCAATCCCTGCCCCGATGTCGAACGATGCTTCGGCGAGTGGAACGAGGGGCGGGAACACGCCCACACAGCGGACGCAGGGGATGATGGCCATGGCTCAGTCGAAGCTCGATGCCCAGGGTCGGATCCAACCTAGGGCAACAGCTAACACCGCAAAAGAAAAGCAGCCAGAGCAGGTGAAGCGAGTCGAGGACTTAGGCGAGAAAAGAGCGCAGGCGGGCTTGCCGGCCACTAGAGGCGCGGCGCAGTCTATTGCACCACCCCCCATTACACCACCCCCCATTGCACCACCCCCCATTGCACCACCCCCCATTGCACCACTTCCCATTGCACCACTAGCCATTGCACCACTCTCTGTTATACCACCTGCTGCAGTGCCACCACCTCCCACACAACTAGGAGGGGCCCCTGCCTTATGACCAAATGATGTGCCTGACCTCACCCAGGCTATCGTCATGCTGGCAAGCAACTTGACTAGCCTCAGAAGATCAGCTCCCTATACCAAGGTCCAGGACCCAGACCTTCAATGGATCTGATTCAAGAAAATTACAAGCCTTTCTTGTATAGTACAGCTTGAACTTCTATGATCACCCTGATACTTTTAACTCCGACAACGCCAAGGTAACTTACATACTATCATACCTGACTGGTGCAGCCCTAGACTGGTTCAAACCAGCCCTCACCTCCCCCAACAAGCCAGACTGGCTCTATGACTATGACAAATTCATCTCTGAACTTAAGACTAACTTCGGCCCCCACGACACAGAGGGAGAGGCCAAAGAAGACCTCAAGAACCTCTGCATACACAATTACCAGTGTATCACAAAATATGTAGTTGAGTTTAACCAACTCGCCACCTGTGTCTATTGGGGCAATGCTGCACTGCACCACCAGTTCTACAATGGACTCCCTGGCACAATTAAGGACAAGATCTCCAGAGTAGAAAAACCCCACTCCTTGCTCCAACTCCACCTCCTGTCCCAATCCATCGACTTTTATTACTGGGAATGTCGACCAGAGGTTGCTGTCAGGCACCAAGAATGCCAATGATGGGTGGGCCAAGCACTATTGTAATAATGCCAACTTCATAATGCTGGTAGGAATTGGCCAAGTCCTGCAGACCAATTGGAGTGGCTTGGCTTCAACATACTTGTATGTTATATCCTACTTTCCATGCATGCTACTGATTTGGAACAGACGAGATACCCAGGAGAGTGCCAAGAGTGTTGGCCCAAGTAAAGGAATTCAGATGGGAGAAGGGAAGGCAAGAAGGCAAGAAGATGTAAGCCAAGTTGATATTCAGAATGGGGAACTATCTACATACATGCGCTACTTATATAGGTTAAGAAGGGAGATGTAGAATCAGGGTGGTGTAAGACATGGAGAAACAATAAAGTATGAAGAGCATGTAGAGGCATTGTCTACAGTGATCAAGAATAGAATAAAGGAATGTAAACATGAATAGAACAAAGAAAATAAGATAATAGGAATGTGGCCAAGAATAAGATAATTGAGAATGACCGAATATAAAACAATAGGGTCATGGCCAAGGATAAAACAATAGAAAAATGTCCCAAAGTAACACAGGCTGAGAAATAAGGGATAGGCAGAGTGGTGATAATGGATAATGAATAAGGGAAGAGTGGATGATGGATAGGAATGGGAAATGTGGATGATGGATGTGCCAAGCCAAGACCAATGTACCAAGTGATTTGTATGTGTGTTGGTCACTTGTGCATGGAATTAGACTGATCATTTTGTCAGCACTGCTTGTTATGGCCCATGCCCCCAACAAACCCACATTAAGTCCCCACTACCACCTACACTCTTTCTGGGATTTTTCTAACTGTAAAAGTCTGGAATGATCACCTTCTGCAAGCCTATTACAGCATTCTGAAGTGCTGTAATCCTAAACCCCCATGGTTCTGTGACCAAGGTTCTGCCCTTTGATAAATAACACACAGGATCACTGCATACCTCACTCCCTTGTTCTCGTTTTCTATAGGCCCCTTGTACTCCTTCTTTCCCCTTGTCTTTTAGTTGGCAATAGATAGTATAAGGAAGTAGCTATATGTACATATATAACCCCCCAGTCGACTAAAATATTTGCCAGTACAAATATTGACTTAGTCTGCATTCTAACTTCTGATTCAGTTCCGGTTAACTTTCTGACTTTCCAAAATTAGAGACAGATGATCGAGGAGGGTACAACACATAAGTTGAAGCCAAGTCCCTTCAACCTCGAACACTCAAGCAACTATCATGTCTATCTAATACCGGCCAGCCCTAAGTCCCCAGTGCTTCCTGTCCATTTCCACCTTTCTATCCATGAATCCAACCCTGACCCCCTACATCCTCAGAACCTCAACCCCTTCACAGAATCCTTTGGAAACCTCTGGAAACCCTTCTGGAAGTATTTGGGTTAAGCACTTGACACATGGATTTAACAGTATATTTGTACTTACACTCCTGATTGTTATGAGCATGAGACCCACCATATGCTCACAAGCCCTACAGGCATATGCCCAGGCCTCTACCCATGGTTTATCCATCCCTCAAGATCTACCTGCCACCAGGCCTAGTTTCCAGATGCCTCAGACCCATGCACACCCCCCAGAACCCTCATCTGACTCTGGGTTCTCGAGCATGGACCTACATCTATGCTCAAAAGTGACTAACCATTCCTTGTGAACCACCCTCTGGCAACTCACCAATCGTCACCCTTGGAGATGCCATCTAGCTTGGTACCATCTTCAGAAGTGCCATCAACCTCAGGACTACCATCCATGGCACCACCTCCTTTGCATCTCCTCCCATTGTACCACCTCCCTTTGCACTACCCCCCTTTGTACCACCCCCTTTCATATCATCCCCCTTTGCACTACCCCCTTTGCACCACCCCCTTTGCACCACCCCCTTTGCACCACCCCCCATAGCTCCACTGCCCATCACATTACCCCCCATAGCTCCACTGCCTGTTGCACCTCTGCTTGTTGCACCACCACCTGTTGTACCACCACCTGTTGCGCCTCTGCTTGTTGTACCACCACCCATTGCATCCCCACCTGCTACACCACCCCCTATCATACTACCAGCCATGGCACTGCCACCTCCCACACAACCAGGAGGGGCCCCCACCTTAGGACCCAATAATATGTCTGACCTCACTCAGGCCATCATCATGCTGGCAAGTAACTTGACTAGCCCCAGAAGAATGGCCCCCCATGCAACCAAAGTCTGGAATCTGGACACTTTTGACAGATCTGATTCAAGAAAATTACAGGCCTTCTTAGTACAGTACAGCTTGAATTTCTATGACCTCCCTGATGCTTTTAACTCTAACGGTGCCAAGGTAACCTATGTGCTATCATACCTGACTGGTACCACCCTGGACTGGTTTGAACCAGCCCTCACCGCACCAGATGAGCCAGACTGGCTCTACGGCTATGATGAGTTCATCTCTGAACTCAAGACAAACTTTGGCCTCCACAACCCAGAAGGAGAGGCCAAAGCAGACCTCGAGAACCTCCGCATGTGTGATAACCAGCACATCACAAAATATGTAGTTGAATTTAATCGACTAGCCACCTGTATCCACTGGGGCAACACTGTACTCTGTTACCAGTTCTACAATGGGCTTCCCTGCAGGATCAAGGACGAAATCTCCAGAGTGGGAAAACCCTACTCCCTGCTCCAACTCCACCTCCTGTCCTAGTCCATCAATGCCTATTACCAGGAACGTCAATCAGAAGTTGCTAGGGAGCCCTCCTCAACCCGGAACTTTGATCGTCCCTATGACAGAGAAAAGGCCCCTGCGAATACATACTCAGCCCTTAACATAGGCAATAAGACAGCTGGCCAGCTTAGGCCAACCTGTGACCCCATCTGGTGGTAGTAGGACTATCACAGATCTTTCATCCAAACTTAGTAAAGATGGAAAACTTACACAGCAAGAAGGGCCATGACTGCCATGATCACCTTCAGACTGCCATGACTGCCTCAAGACTGCCATGACTGTCTCAAGACTGACATGACTGCCTCAAGACTGCCATGACTGCCTCAAGACTGCCATGACTGCCTCAAGACTGCCATGACCACCATGACTCCAACCACAATCAATCTAGCTAGTTGATGGGATGTTACCCTAGAGAGGGGGAAAGCAACTGACAAACCAAACCTGCATCAACTTAGAAAACAGTCAAGAGTACTTGACCAACCCCCAAATACTTCCAACACAACTAAAGATCACATGACACTCATGATCCCAAATTAACAACAACTGAATTCATTACCAAACCACAGGGTGCACCAAGCCCAAACCAGACTCAGCAGGATTAGGTTGTCTAAACAGATCCCTTCTCTATTTCAGCCCCAGAGCCTCCCCAGACCTTTTCATACCCTTGCCTCTCCCCTCCATTCCCAACCCTAGTAGCACCCATGTCCTCTGATGACAGAACACCTGGCTCATCCTTAGGGAATAGCACAGGTTACCCATGGGTCAAATGTGGGTGACCTGCACCTGACCCATGGGAAACCCAAACCCATCAACCCATGGGTTTTTTCCCACAGGTTGACAGGTGTCGGGTGCATGGTGCACCCACACACCTGTGGTGTGTTCGTGTCATATGTCGTGTTCACACCAACACAAATACACTGTACGTGCATGCACCGATACAAACACGTCATACACATACATGCTAAGTCAAATGTGCTGTATGTGTATGTGCCGACTTGAACATGCTATACACATATGCACCAACTCGAATGCACTGTATGCATACACACCAACTCAAACACACTGTATGGGTATGTGCCCACTCAAACATGCTGTATGCATACGCACCAACTCAAACACACTGTATGCATATGTGCCGACTCGAATACACTGTATGTGTACGTGCTGTACACGTACACACCGTACAGGTATGCACCGACTTGAACACATTCTACACATGCATGTACAACTCATTGGTGTCGGCGCATGCATGTCATACATGTGTGAGTCTTCCTGAAACTCATCCAGGTGGGCTAAAAACATGGAAATCTGATCAAGAACATCTGAACCACCTGCCCCTGCCACTGGACCACTAGGAACAATGTCCTGCTTGGGACAACCACAAGAGATGTTTCTGGATAATGGTGAACCAGAGATCTAACTCTGCACTCCAGAAGGGCTAGAAGAAGAAGGCAACTACAGAAACCCAGCATACCAAAGGAATTGCAAACACCAATGGTGTGAGCCCTCAACACAGCCACATCATCTTCAATGGCTTGCAAATACTGTAAGTCATCTCCCAAACTCCCCCAGGCTCCACTGATGACCCCCTATAAAGGGGGAAGTGGGAAAAATCTCTGAGGTTTTCTGTTGGCTGGGGATTGGTGTCCTTCATTAGAGAAGACCCTTCTATGTTCTGAAGGCACCCCTCTTATAGGCAATGGGCCACCAGCACTTATAGATTGACCAAACATCCCAGAAAACAACCAGGCAACTCCCACAGTTATGTCCATCTTACTTACAGCCTCATTAAGCTTAGGACATCGAGGGCTTAGTCCTAGTAGGGGGATACTATTATGGCCCATGCCTCTAACAAACCCACAGGATTTTTCTGACTGTAAAAGTCTGGAATGATCACCTTCCGCGATCCCATTACAGCATTCCAAAGTCCCACAATCCCAAACTGCCATGGTTCCATGATCAAGGTTCTGCCCTTTGATAAACAATGCATAGTTCTATAGGCCCCTTGTACTCCTTCCTTCCCCTTGTCTTTTAGTTGGCAATAGATGGTACAAGGAAGTAGCTACATATATATATATCCCCAGTTGACTGGTCTATTTTCCAGTACAAATATTGACTTAGTCTGCATCCTAAGTTCCAATTCAGTTCCAGTTAACCTTCCAACTTTCTGAAATTAGGGGCAGATGATTGAGGAGAGTGCAACACATAAGTTAAAGCCAAGTCCCTTCAACCTCGAACACTTAAATGACTATCATATCTATCTAATACCAGCCAGCCCTAAGTCCTCATTGCTTCCTGTGCATTTCCACCTTTCCATCTGTGAATCCAACCCCAACCCCCTACATCCTTGGAACCTTAACCCCCTCACAGAATCCTTTAGAAACCTCCAGAAACCCTTCCAGAAGTATTTGGTTAAGCACCTGACACATGGATTTAACACTGCTGAGTTGCCTGATACTTGGTATATGTACTTGACAGTTGCTAGAGAATCTACCTCATCCCAGACCTTTGACTGCCTCTACAACAAAGGAAAGGCCCCTGAAAATCCATACCCAGCCTCTAACTCAGGCAATAAGATGGCCAACTCCAGCCAACCCATGACCCCATCTGGTGGAAGCAGGACTACCACAGACTGTTAAGTCCACGTGTCAAGCGCTTAGCTATTTCCTCCCCAAAGGGCTCTCTGGGTTGACGGTAAGGTCCGTAATGGGGCCGAGGACTGAAGATGGAAATCGGACGGACTACGGACAGAGACAGAAGTGCCGGAAGCTTAGGGTCGGTCGTGGATTGGTTCAATCCGGTCACTGAAGTATTTGAGGTCGAAGGGACTTGGCTTCAACTTATGTGTTACGCCCTCCTCAATCGTCTGTCCCTAATTTCGGAAAGGAGACGGGAGTTTACCGGAAACGAATCGGAAACTAGGTGGTAGACTAAGTTGATATTCGTACTAGCGAACAGTCCAGTCAACTGGAAGACTATATACATGCGACTATCCTTGTACTATCTTTGCTGGTCATAAAACAAGGAGAAAGGGAGTACAAGGGGTCAATATAAAAGAGAAAACAAGGGAGTGAGGTATCGATGGTCCTGCATGTCGGTTATCAAAGTATTGAGTCTTTGGTTGGAGACGGACTCGGGGATGGTGTCTCGGTTGTGACGGGAACGGGAGCAGGAATGTGGTTTCTCGGTCGGACTTGTCGGGAATGGGAACTATGGAAAACAATCCTTCGTCCTTTCGGTCAGAAAGGTCTTGGAACAGAGGTGGGTGGTTGTGGGGGTTAGTATGGGTTGTTGAAAGCATGGGCTATAACACAGACCTTTTATCCAAACTCAGAAAAGATGGAAAACTTACACCGTAGGAATGGCAATACTGCTTCAAACAAAATCTCTGCCTCTTCTGTGGCAGACCGGGCCACACAGCTAAGGAATGCCTGAGATCCACCACCACAGTCACCAAAGGATCTGCAGCCTCCATAATAGAGGAAATTGAGGAGGAATCTGCAGCAACAGATACTTCAGAATCCAAAGAATAGAAGCAAAGGCCCCTGACTCTAGTGCCAGTTGTTCACATTGGACATTAACCATGCTAATAGAGTGAAATCAAACAATGCATCCACTCTCTCAAGAAACCCAAACATCCCTGAACTCCATCAAGACCCATGACTTTGCAATTACAATTCCAATGTCTGCCTTATGCCCACAAACAATCATTAAAAATTCAACCTGTTTCTTAGAAACAACCTCCAACCCTCCAAAAACCCATCAGATTCTAGTTGCTTAGCCATCCTTGGACACATACACTCACCCACTATGATCCATTTATCAACAGGGCATTGAGTAAATACTCCATTCAGATTTTCCATCCCAACTCCGATTCTTAGTACCACCAAGCCTGCAGTTTCCACTCAGTGCTCAATCTGACCCTCTGAAAAACTCTGCCCAGGAACCCTGACCAATGCAGACCCCCTACTGTTGCTTAGACAAATGGTACAAAATGTGTAGATTTTTCCAGACTAGAACCTGTTGATACATGACTTAATACCTATTGCTGAACCTTTGACATGGGTTAAATCATGAACTTCTTTAAGAATTGCTAGACATCCTCTGAAATTCTGCAGAAGGACTCACCACTGTCCAGGTGAAGAATCTGTGAACCCTCACTTCTACAACCACTACAACTCCAACCATGAAGATAACCTAGCTAGATACATTCACTTGTAAGGTTGGTAGTACATTTCCAGATACGAGGGCAAGAAGACATCTGCAACCAGATGAGTTGCCATTATCTAGTGAGGAATAAGATTGGTAAAATCAACGACTGTCATGACATCGACAATCTTCCCCCTTTCAAAGCAGTGTTTCCATTATCGAATGGAATCCAGTATGATACTTCATTACACTCAGAGCATGCACCACAAGCCATCATCTGCTCTTTATTATGAGTTATGGTGCGTATGTTAGCCATTCAATTTTCCTGTACTCTTTGAGACTGGTGAGTCAGTGAGTAATAGAATATTTGATGGGACATCTACCCTAAAGAGGGGGAAAATAACTGACAACCACACTTAGAGAAAAGTCAAGGGAACTCATTCCAACTTCAGACACCCCTGACACCTTCTCAGAAAGAACTCACCAAACCACCAGCTAGGACTTACAACACTCATGACTCTGGAACAAGACACCACATGAGTGTGAAGCATTGGTAATGTCAAAGATGTGGGCAGAGAGTGGCCAAGTCCTGCAGGCCAGTAGTAGTGGCTTTGGCTTCAATGTACTCATGCATTGTACCCTACTCTCCATGCATGCCACCAATTTGGGATAGAAGATGAACCCAGGAGAATGCCGAGAATGTCAGCCCAAATAGAGGACTTAATAGAAGGAGGGAAGTAAAGGGGCCTAAGCCTAGTCGATACCTAGAATGAAGAAGTATGTACATCCATGTGCTACTCATATAATTTAAAAGGTGGGATGTGGAATAAGGAATGAAGAACAATAAGATATGCAGAGCATGTAGGGGTATTGTCCACAATGATCAAGAATAGAATGGAGGAATGTAAAAAAGGATAGAACGATGAAAATAGGATAATAGGAATGTGGCTAAGAATAAGACAATAGGGAGTGACTGATTATAAGACAATAGGGTTATGGCTGAGGATAAAACAAGGATTACATGTCCTGAGTGTCAGGCCTCAGTACTACCGATGGTACTTTCGGAACCAGCCAAGTCCTGCAGGCTGGTCAGGGAGGCTTGGCTTCAATGTACTCATGCGTTGCGCCCTGCCTCCTGTGCATGCCACTAACTTGTAACAAGAACAGATACTTAGGCAAATGCCAAGGATGTCGGCCTGAGCAAGGACTTCTGAACAGAAGGAGGAGAGTAGGGAGGCGTAAACCTAGTTGATACTCAGACTGAGGAACTATGTACACATATCAACTACTTATATAGGCTGAGAGGCGGAATGTGGAATAAGGGTGGCATAAGATATGGAAAAAGAATAAGGTATGAAGACCATGTGGAGGTATAGTCTACAACGATTAGAATAGAATAATGAGAGGGTAAGACAATGAAATATAAGCAGTGAGATTGTGGGAAAGAAATAGAACAATAAGGAATGGCTGAGAATAAACAATAGGGCCGTGAGTGAGTGGCAGGGAATAGTGAACGTCCCATGGGTAAACGAGTGAGGGGGGAAAGGAAAGGAGTGTAGGGATGATAAACAATAGGGGTTGGGGAAAAGGATAATGAACCAGGTGATAAACCGGGTGTACTGAACCGAAACTGTATGCCATGGAATGATATGAGTGGGGGTTGGTTGGTTGGTACTGCCAAGTAAGTCAAAGCACGATGTATGGTCATGGCACCAAGGTAAGGAGGGTTGAGGAGAAAGGAATTGATGGGGTGGGATTAATGGATGATGAATGAGGAAGGAGTAGATGAGGGATAGGAACAAGGAATGTGGATGGTAAATGTGCCAGGCTGAGACTGGCATACCAGGTGACTTGCATGTGGCTTCATCACTTGCACATAGATGTAGACTGGATGCTCAGTTGGCAGTGCCAATTTACTGGACACTTGGTACATGTACTTGATAATGAGCATGAATAAATTTTTCATTCTTTATCAAACCACATAAGATCCTCCAAGTCTGGATCAGACTCAGCAGGATTGGGTTGATCGAACAGACCCTTATTCTGTTTTAGCTCCCACCCTTCAGGCCTTTCCACCTCCTTGCCTTTTCCTTCTCCACTTGACCCTGGGACCAGAACTGCCACCCCAGCAGACCACCCCTCTTGGGGCATCTGATCCTCCCTGTCCAAGCCACACATCAGACTCATCCAACCCCTTTCCCTCTGAGGACTCTGGAACCCCCCATGACTGCGAGGCCTCCATTCCATATGCCTCCAATCATCTGACAGGATAGCATTCCACATCTCAGAAGCATCTGCCCCCTATTTCAACTTGTCTCCAAGGTCATCAAGCCATGTAACAATTCAACTTTCCATCCAGGAAAGGCAGTCCCAAATCTGCCCTAAAGTGACCACAATCTCCATGCATCCAACCTTTGGGGATGAAGGAATCACCATCTCAAATTTCTTCTTCTTTGAGGAAGACACCTCAGGAACCTTTACCTCCTCTTGAGGCCACTTTTTCTGAGAAGCCCCCCTGACAACCAACACCTCGACAACCAACACCCCAACAACCTCACACCTTGTCCTACTGTTTTGACAAGGAATGAAGGTTTTGACCCATGTTGTCAAGCTTTGGTAATGCCAAGGATGCAGATGGGTAATGTGTTAAGTCCGCGTGTCAGGCGCTTAGCTAGTACTTCTGAAGGAGCTATCCAGGTTAGCGTGAAGGTCCATAACGGGGCCGAAGACCAAAGACGGGGATTGGATGGACTACAGACAGGGGCGGAGGCGCCGGGAACTTAGGGTAGGTCGCGGAATGGTACTATCCGGTCACTGAGGTGTTCGAGGTCGAAGGGACTTGGCTTCAACTTATGTGTTGCGCCCTCCTCGATCGTCTGTCCCTAATTTCGGAGAGGAGATGGAAGTTTACCGGAGTGAATCGGAAACTAGGTGGACTAAGTTGATATTCGTACTAGTGAACAGTCTAGTCAACTGGGAGACTATATACATGCGACTATCCTTGTATTATCTTTGCCGGTCATAAAACAAGGGAAAAGGGAGTACAAGGGGTCAATATAAAAGAGAGAACAAGGGAGTGAGGTATGTGATGGTCCTGCGCGTCGGTTATCAAAGTATTGAGTCTTTGGTTGGAGACGGACTCAGGGATGGTGTCTCAGTCATGATGGGAATGGGAGCGGGGACGCGGATTCTCAGTCGGACTTGTTGGGGATGGGGATTACGGAAAACAATCCTTCGTCCTTTCGGTCGGAAAGGTCTCGGAATAGGGGAGGGGTTGTGGGTTGTTGAAGGCATGGTGTTAAGTCCGCATGTCAGGCGCTTAGCTAGCACTTCCGAAGGGGTTATCCAGGTCAGCATGAAGGTCCGTAATGGGGCCGAGGACCGAGACGGAAGTCGGACGGACTACGGGCAGGACGGAGGCGCCGGGAGCTTAGGGTAGGTCGTGGAATGGTTCAATCTGGTCACCGAGGTGTTTGAGGTCGAAGGGACTTGGCTTCAACTTATGTGTTGCGCCCTCCTCGATCGTCTGTCCCTAATTTCGGAAAGGAGGCGGAGTTTACCGGAAATGAATCGGAAACTGGGGGGGACTAATTCGATATTCGTACTAGCAAACAGTCTAGTCGACTGGAAGACTATATACAAGTGACTATCCTTGTACTATCTTTGACGGTCATAAAACAAGGGGAAAAGGGAGTACAAGGGGTCGATATAAGGGAGAACAAGGGAGTGAGGTACGCGATAGTCCTGTGCGTCGGTTATCAATCGTAACTGAACCTTGATTTTCGGAGTCTTTGGAGGGTCGGATTCGTGGACTACGGAGGGTCGGAATCGCGGGGCCTCGGAATGTATTTCGGACATTCGGAAATCGGTTGTTTGGGATTTGGTCGATCGGAAAGGTCCCGGAAACGGTGCGGGTGGTTGTGGGGTTTAATGTGGGTTTGTTTGGCTGCATGGTCCATAACACATGGGCTATAACAGTATCCCCCCACTAGGACCAAGCCCTCGAGGTCCTAAGCTTGTCTTGCCTTGAATAGGGTGGAAAAGGACGTGGGAATGTTTTTTAGGCGTTTGTACGTAATGGGCGTTCTCCGAGCGCCTGCTTGATCCTCCGTATATAAGGGTTTTTCTCTTTATTGTTGTTTTCCCCCCTTTGATTTCCCCCCCTATGTCGGACTTCTCGCGGGATGACGCAGAGGATGTATCGGAGGAGATGTGTGTCCTGAAAGCTCAGTACGAGGAGCAGGTCCGTCTTCTGGAGGCGAAATGGTCCCAGTGTTGGGGATTGGGAGATTCTCTAACAGATAGGAAGAGTCATCGGATCAGGGATCAGC
>QLPG01005898.1:0-11295 GCA_003314385.1 Gomphus sp. MG54
GAAGCGGGTGGTTGTGGGGGTTAGTGTGGGTTTGTTGAAGGTATGGGCTATAACAAGAGGGGGAGAGGTTGTGGGGGAGTTTTTCCGACGCGTTATCGTCCTTCTTGCGGGTGGATCATGGGCTTGATTCTTCTTTTATGGAGGACGTGGAACGGTCGCTTGTCCGTTCAGGTTGTGGGTCGGATGGTTCCAACGGGCATTTGGGTTCGGTGCAGGCCGCGGAGGGTTCGGGTGACTCAAACGAATGTTGATTAGTCGTTTGTATGGTTGATGTCATGATTTTTACGGTTCGGTGGTGTCTTCTGTGCGATGTAAGGGTCCTTGAATGATCGTTGCTTTCGGACGTTTCTCCCTGTTTCTTTTCTCTCTCTCCCCCTTCTTTTCTTCTTTTGAGTGGGTGTCCTATGGTCGTCAGATTTTCGTGGTTGGTGTCGTCGTGGTGGTGTCGTGGGGGTCTTGTTTATTCCTTCGGGTCATCGCCTGGATGGAGATAGTGTCGTCGGGATTCGGGGAATGTCCTGCAAGGCTCGAGTCTCGGTTGAAATTGTTGAATAGTTGTTTGTATAGGTTCTAATAAGGGGGAGTCTAGGGTGGGAAAGTCGGTACCATCGGTCTAAGGGATGGTGCAGGATTTTGCAAGGGGCAGGGTTCTTCCTAAGCGGAGCTTTCAGAGGGTCATATTGAGCGCTGAGTGAAGACTGCTGGCTCCATATTGCCAAGAATCAGTTCGGATGTAGGCTAAACAAGTAGTACTCAGTACCCTGTCGATCGTTGGATCGCGGTGGGTGAGCGTGTGGTGTCCGGTAACTAGAATCTGACAAATATTCAGAGGGTCATGGTCGAAACTTATCGACGGATGGTCACGGGGGGTCATAATCCTGACAGGCTGGATGCGTTGTTTTGTTTGTTTCTTATTCGAAGGGGTGTTGTCGTTCTTGTGGTGTAAGTTTTCCGTCTTTCCCTAATCTGGACAAAAATCCATGGTAGTCCTGCTACTGAGCGGGGTCGCGGGTTGGCCTTCATTGGCCATCTCATTGCCCGTTTTAGGGGCCGAATGCGTGGTCGCAGGGGTACTCCTTCTGTCATAGGGGTGGTCGAAGTTCCGGGTGGGGGGTTAGCCGATTGGAGTCTGCTACATTTTTTCATGATGCGCTGATTATTGCGCATGTGGAGGGTCTCGAGGTCTGTTTCGGCTTCTCCTTCGGGGTCGTGGGGATCGAGGTTGGTTTTGAGTTCATTTATGAACTCCTCATGGTCATGGAGCCGGTCTGGCTCGTCGGGGGTGGAACGGGCTGGATTAGGCCAGCCCAGTGTGGTATCTTGAGAGTCTGTGCCCACGGTACGATAAGTAAAAATTTCAATTGCAATTTGATAGGATACATAAAATTATTCAAAGAGATGAACGAGTTAAATGCATTATTGTGTTCTCTTTTGACCGCCCTATGCACCTGACGATGATAAATATTTGTGTGGAACAAGGAAATGTGAGTTTTGGATTTCATTTGATGTAGGCCAGTAGCCTGCATAAACAGCCTACGATTCTCTCAACACGCCTGTCACTTATGAGACCATATAAGAGCATAAGCAGGCGAAGTATGCAAAACAAGGAAGAAAAGGGCTGTGCGCTTAGCCTGGCAGGCAAGCACCGCCAACCACTGCACGGTCTAGGCCCAACCTCTAACTTCCTAACTTCAGCCTTGCAGATCCTTATCCTCAATTGTTATCCACTACGACAACTTTCCCTCTCATGTAAGTACTGTCAGACTACTTTCGATGTGTAGTGCTCATACCCTTGGTTTCAGGAACAATAAACCATCGTCATGGAACAATTAGAATACGATATCTCACATTTAACCCTAGAAGTGCGCCTAGTTATAGTAGGCTACACCAAGTCATTAATATCTCCTGTATAATTTATTTTCAGAGTGGCCAGACTGGTGATAGTGTCTCTATGGAAAACTAACTTGAAACATTACAACCAGAAAATGGTGTAAACTCTCAATGGCAACGTCAACTGAGACCACTGCCACAGTTATCCTCAATCGCGCCAATACTGGATGGATACAGTTTACACAGTCAAATAGTCCGGAACATCTAGACGAAGTCATTTCACTTTATCAGTAGGCACTACAGCTACAAGATGCTTTCAACCCTGAGGGATTCTCAACAGCCTTGCATGCATCTTGCAGGTATGATTCATGAAATCAACTCAACCCGAGGACCTAGAAGAGGTTGTTCGATTGCTCCAAGAAGCACTTGAGTTGCTGCAACCATCCCATCCTCAAACATCTTTGTCTCTTTTCAACCTCGGCATGGACCTATATAGGCGATTCATGCAATGTGGCAGACGGGAGGACCTGGAGATGGCCATCGACAAGCACCGACAAGCACTTGAGTTGCGACCTTTATCCCATCCCGAGCGATATTTATCTCTCGACAGCCTTTCCTCCAGCTTATCAACACAATTTGAGCAGCTGGGTCGACGCAAGGATTCTTTATATTAACAGGGACTAGAACTGCAAACTAAAACCCATCCTAATAGATCTTTGTCCTTCAGCAACTTCGCCTGTGCCCTATCGAACTGATATAAATATTCCAGTCAACGCGAGGACTTGGAAAAACGTACTCTCCTCCTCCGAGAGGCACTTGAACTAAGGCCCCCATCTCATCCTGATCGAGCTTGGGTCCTCGAGAACCTCGCCTCCAACTTATTGACACAATGTGAGCAATTGGGTCAACACGAAGATCTGGAAGAGGCCATTTCTTTGTATCAAGAAGAATGTGAGCTGCGACCCCTCGGCAATGGGCATCGCTCCACTTCCCTCAGCAATCTCGTTTCAGCACTATGGAGACGGTTTTTGAAATCAGGTCCTCATAAGATCTGGAGAAGGCAATTGTATGCCTCCGAGAGTCACTTGATCTGCGACCTGAGGCTTATTCAGCTAGACATATGTCCCTCACTAACCTTGCCTACGCTCTAATGACACAATTTGAACAGTCAGCTCGCCATCAGGAATTTGACGAGGCGATTACTTTGAACTGAGAATCTGTTAAGCTGCGAGCGCCATCTCATGTTGAGCGTGCCTCTTCCCTGGACAGCCTGGCCCATGCTCTGAGGACTAGCTTTACCCAGTCAGGTCAACACGAGGACTTGAATGAGGCCACTTTATTTTTCCGGGAGGCACTCAAACTGCAACCCACATCCCATTATCTTCAACATGTTTCCCTCAACAACATCGCCAGCCCCTTGTTGGCTCAATTTGAGAAGTGTGGTCAACACAAGGACTTGGAGGAGGGGATTAATTTGCACTGACAATGTTTGGAGGTTGTAAATGATGCAGGGGTCCCCTTGGCAGACACAGTGCTTGCACACCTCTGAGCTCCAACCAACCCTGCCTTGGGACATCTGATACAAGTCTGCGAAAAGGCTTATTAGTGTTCTCTGACTAGACTCGACCAGTCCGAGACCCACCTCGGCACTGTCAGCCCTGGCCCTTCTCAACTGCTCATTCTCCACCAGCTTTTGAGTGTGAGCTTTTGGGGCCAATGGCTGTTTTTCAAGGATGCAGGCATGCTCTTTTTCGCACTCGGACAACCCCAAACCCCCCTTTCCCAAGTCTAGGGTCTCCCTCTGAGTCATGATCCCTGAAGAACTCCCTTCAGGGAGGGTGTCTTCAACTATCGTAGATAACTCTGAAACAGTTTGGGAGCTCTTTTTAGCCCTCCCTTGCATTGCCCTTTTAGGGACTTTCGACGAGGCCCCTTGGGGTTTATCAGCCTCCTTTTGCACCATCTTATCTTCCTCCTCCTTGGCCCTTTCCTCAGCCGCTTCCTTAGCCTCCTTGGCCCTTTTTTCAGCCTCTTCGGCCTTTTTCTCAGCCTCTGCAGCCTCTTCCTTGGCCTTTCTCTTAGCCTCCCCAGCCTCCTCCTTGGCCTTTCATTTGGCCTCTTTGGCTTCCTCCTCAGCCTTCTGTTTGGCCTCCTTGGCCCTCCATTTCTCCTCAGCCTCCTCCTCAGCCTTCCTTTTCTTGTCAGCTCAGACCTTTTCCAGCTTCTCCAAAGTCACTCGCATCTGCTCTAGCAGAACAGCTTTGTCATCAAGGTTGGGGGTGTTGGGTGATGACATGGTTGGGCTACTACTATGGAAAAGGGCCCCCTTTTATACCTTTTTTCGATGCCTAATCACATAATCTTCCCATGGTAACTTCTGCTATCATTAAGTGCCAGGACCTCGAGGCTCAGTCCTAACAGGGGGGCACTGTTATATTCGTGATATAACTCCAACATCTCAGACATCCGACATAGGGCACTATGAAGAATCTCCATCCGAACCAAGTCCGAGCCAGTCCGAACCCACCTAGTCACCTCCGAGTCCAACCAACAATGATCACCTCAGACCTTGGGCAACCTTCCTTTCTTGTCGAAAAATAGTCTTATGTCAAGCCCCGGATACCAAGCTCTGGTTCACTCGGTAGTACCGACCGAACAACCCTTGCCTTTTAGTCCCACACACCAGTGACAAGGAATCCCTCGCCAGTACATGGTCTCGGTCCGGTACATTCGGTTCATCATTTGGTTCACTTTCCTCATCCCATCCCCTCTATCCTTTGTCATTCTGTTATTCCCTGTCCTTCCCCTTGCCTGCCTACCTTCAGGGCATTCACTCTTTGTTGTCACTTGGCTGTGGCACTATTGTTTTATGTTCAGCCACTCTCTATTGTTTTATGTTCGGCCACTCCCATTGTTCTATTCTCACTCACTCTTTTGTCTGCGGCCATACTTCATTTTTCTATTGTTGTCCACATTCCTTGTTCTATTCTTGATCATTGTGGACAATACCTCCACATGATTCTTCATACCTTATTGTTCTCCATTCCTTGTGCCACTCTGTTCCACATCTCACTTATTAGCCTATATAAGTAGCCAATGTATGTAGATGGTTCTTCGTTCTGGAAATCAACTAGGTTTACGCCTTCTTGTCCTCCCTTCTCCTGTCCCAAGTCCTTTACCTGGGCCGACATTTTCGGCACTCTCCCGGGTATCCCTCTGTTCCAAATCGGTGGCACGCATGGGAAGTAGGGCGCAACGCACGAGCACGTTGAAGCCATGCCACTACTTCTAGCCTGCAGGACTTGGCCTTTACCCGTCCCACCCCTTCAGCTTTCCCGAGGCCTGTCAGTATGTCCGGAGCCTGACATCTCATTGTTACACCAGTTGTAGATCTTCTTGTAACCCATTTTCGTTCATCTTATTGTTCTCTTGACTATTCCTAATTAGTTACAATAAGGATCGCATGTATAAATACCTCCAGACTTCTGTACTATACCTTAGTTCAAATATCAACTTAGTATTCCCACTCACTCTCTGAACTCCAAAATCTTATCTTCTCCGAACCTCCAAAATAAAGGACCGACAATTGAGGAGGGCACAACATTAAAGTTGAAGCCAAGTCCTTACGACTCCGAACACATGACTCGGACCAACCTATGTCAGCTTGGACCTGATGTGAACTTGGACCTTAACAGCTGGTCCCCAGATGTCAGAATATATCTTGTTGCCGATCTTCTTAGACCGTTCACTTGGTTCTTTAGGGAGAGGTCTGCATGTAATCTTACTTTAATACATGCATCGCAAGTGATTTTCCCATCTATATGTGTGAGCTCAAGGCCTAAAACCATGCCACAATCCACTAGATGTTTTAGGGCATTAATAGATATATGCCCTAATTTTTTGTGTATATCAATGGCAGTCAGGCATTGCTCAGTGGTATGTCTCTTTGATTGATTGTCCAATCGATATAGGCCATGCAATTTTGGTGCTTGTAACAATATATGTCCGGATGAACTTGTTATGGTGCATTTCTGATATGCAAACTCAGTTAGATTTCCTGCATCATCGTATCAGCCAATCAAAATAAGGGTGAAGGAAATTTTAGGAGCATATAACATTTCTTTTAATGTAAGGGTAACAGGCTTTCCTTTTACTCTTGTGATTATTTTGAGTTCTCCGCTGCCATATGCGTCAAAGCTGCCTTGATTGGCTGCTCGAATTGTGTGTGGTGTAGGAAAGCTGCGATAGTTCTCCAACATGTGTTTATGAGGGGTCATGTGTGAACTTGCTCCTGTGTCTAATATAACGGTGTCTCCTGTTCCATCCCTAATAAAGGTGGCATAATCATGGTTTACAAATGCCAGAGATCCACCATCGTCTCCTCCAGATGGTTCATCTTCATCAGCTACATTTGCTTTGCCTTTCCCTTTCGATCTTTTCTTTTTGAACTTGAATCTCTTTTTGTGCCTTGGACCTTGGCCTTCTCTACCACCCCCTTTAGCCCAACACATTTTGATAGTGTGTCCCGGCTTTTTACAGTTGGTGCATATATGCACCTTCTTTTCAGGTGTACCTATGAACCCTTGATCTTCTTGAGTAATAGATAGTGTCCTACACCTATCATATTGAGATTTAAGGATCCGGATAATATTGTCTGGGTCCAATGGCTTGCCGACTTCTTCAAGAGATATTGTGAGGGCGTTCATGACTGATTCGTAGGAAGGTGGCAGTGAGGCTAATATTATATCAAGGAACTCTCCATCAGAGATCTTGGCTCCCATATCATTGAGTCTTGCAAAGAGATCTTGAGCCCTATCAAGGTGCTCCCTGAGATCATCATCCTCCAAGCACTTCATGTTCCGGAGTTGTCTCTGAATGCTGGTGACAACCATCTTTGGTTTCTTTGTCATTTCAGTTACCAGAGTGTCCCAGATTTCCTTTGCATTTTTCTTCTTCTCTAGCATTAAAGCTAGTGACTCTGACACAGATGCCAGTATTTGAGTCTTGACAAGCCCTTCTCTGGCCAGCCACTTTTCAAGTCTCTCCTCAGCCTTCTCTACCTTGGCCTCCTCATCATCTGTGAGGACATATGCTTTGGGAAAAGTGGGAGGATCAGGTGGTCGGTCGGCTTTGCCTTCAATATATTTAAGTAGATTTTTAGACTCAAAATGACTCATGAGTTGAGCTCTCTACAGAGACCAATTAGATCCATCTGTAGTTAGCCTCCCTATGGTCAAGGAAACTTTCTCTGTTATTTCTCTGGGGCCCATAACCATGTAGAGATTATGGCAACTTTGTACAGTAGTTCAGAGAAGTTATTGGACAATCTAATTTATTATCTCCTCAGTGTAGTCAACCACTAAGAATATATTCAAAGAATATACCTAATTTATTATCTTACAGAGTGAAAAGAAATAAAGTTATTTGGAATACTTTGTAAACTACAGTATTTTACTCACCTCCTCAGTGTAGTCAACCACTGAGGAGGAAAGCATACGCAGGTGATGTTTCACCCGCATGTATCCTACAGCCAGCTCCTGACCCTATCGAAGGTTTGAGCCAGGCTGCCGGTCCCTATCCAGGGAGCCGGCTGTTAAGTCCGCGTGTCAGGCGCTTAGCTAGTACTTCCGAAGGGGTTTTCCGGGCTAGTGCGAAGGTCCGTAACGGGGCCGAAGACCGAGATCGGGGTCGGACGGACTACGGACAGGGACGGAGGCGCCAGGAGTTTAGGGTAGGTCGCGGAATAGATCAATCCGGTCACTGAGGTGTTCGAGGTCGAAGGGACTTGGCTTCAACTTATGTGTTGCGCCCTCCTCGATCGTCTGTCCCTAATTTCGGAGAGGAGAAGGAGAATCACCGGAGTGAGCTGGAAATGGGTGGACTAAGATGATATTCGTACTAGCGAACAGTCTCGTCGACTGAGAGACTATATACATGCGACTGTCTTGTACTATCTTTTGCCGGTAATAAAACAAGGGAAAAGGAAGTACAAGGGGGTCAATATAAGGAGAGAACAAGGGAGTGAGGTACGCGATAGTCCTGCGCATCGGTTATCAAAGTATTGAGTCTCGGTCGGGGACGGACTCGGAGGTGGTGTCTCGGACGCGACGGGATCGGAAACGGACAGTGGACTCTGGGTCGGACTTTGTCGGGAACGGAGATTACGGAAAACGGTCCTTCGTCCCTTCGGTCGGAAAGGTCTCGGAATAAGGAGGGGTGGTTGTGGGGGTTGTTGGAGGTATGGGCTATAACACCGGCCATGCGCATCCTGCGGTACATGTGTAAGTGTGTGTGAGTATATAGAAAACAAAGAATAACTCCCTCAATATTGAGGGTAAAAATACAAAATAATAATCGAAATTTTCAGAAGAAAAAGTGCACAGAATGGCACTGAAAATGATATATAAATACAATATATTGAGATTGGTCTCTCAGGGGTGAGATGCAAGTTTGCACCCTACAATGGTTAAGGGTCAGTCAGTTAGTATTGCCAAGTGAACTGGAGCATGGTATCATGGACTTTACAGATGCAAATTAAGTCAATATTTGAACTAGTGAACAGTTCAGTCGACTGGAGGTTTATATACATGTAGACTACCTTGTATTTCATACTGTCCAGTCTAAAGACAAGGGGAGGGAAAAATAAAAGGGGTGAATAGAAAATGAAGAGCAAGGGGAGTAAGGTATAAGGGAGCCTTCAAGGTTCCCACTGTAGAAGGAATGGATGATGGTGTGATGGAATTGTGGTGTCACAGAAGAGGCTCATGATTGCAGGGTCATATACAGAGAATCAGTAGTTGAACAGCATGGTTGGAAAGCTGTTGGAGGTGGGCAGAAATGATAGTGACTGCCAGTTAGATTGATCTGGGGCATGTACCATAGCAATATGTTATAATATCTCTATGATTTGAAAATTCAATTGAATTTTTTATGAGATACACAATCCAAAACTTCCAAACATGCAAACAGTTTTGTTACTTACTGGAACAGGGGGTAATTCAGATGAATATGATTGCAGTTTTCAAGAAGGAAAGTAAGTGGATAACTCAGCACACTTGAATCAACCAATATAGGTGTGGTTGAATTATACTGAATGTCTCCTGGGGCAAGTAGTTTGAACATGGGATTTGCTTATAATTTAATGAAGGAAAATTTCAACTACTGTGTAACTTGTATAATGCAAACATGTCACATGATCTGTTGTTGGTGTGAACTTGCAATATCCCAACACCCTATCCATGTAGCATTGCTGTTGCACTATCAGTCTATAAATTGTGAACATCATTTATTGTTATCTTCTATCTCAATTGGCAGATCTTTGCTGCTTTTATCTTCACACTTTGAAGCTCTTAATCGTGTCAGCAATGTAGGTTACAGTCATATGCTTTGTCGTATTTACATGTTGCATCGGGGACAAGTGTTGCCCACCTAACTTAGTTGCCGAGTCTGGAAAGCAACAAATGTGATTCTCTGTCCAGAGCATTGCATATATTTTTATCTATATGTATATTTTTGAACTTGTGTGTGCACTGGAGAGCACTAACGACTATTAGATTGCAAAAAATTATCGTGAGCAAATCACTGCCACCCAGGAACAATCAATACAGTATAATAAGGGCACCAAACCGGTGCTAAAACGCTGCAATAGACGCGTTGTATTTGATATTATCTTGAGTGCCGCGCAGTGTTCTATTGGCACTGGGCGCTGGCATCGCCTCACCCTGGGAACGTGCGTGCAAACTCATTTTGCACATACCCACGTCGCTGCGTCGACCCATCCATACCATCATCACCTAACAGTATCATGTCTGAACTCTTGCACACCGGTCCGCAATCTACATCTTCGTCGGGGGGCATGAACTTTGACTGGACAAATGTCACCTTCAGTGAGCGTGGTCGCTGGGAAAATAACGGGGACTTAAAGAGCTGAGACATTTTCCTTGTCCAATGCAGATTCAAACGATAGGATGAATATATCAATTACCAGCAGTGAGTGCAGTGACCATTTGGAGCATCTCACTTCAATCCTCACGTCCGTGTAGACCGTCCGGTCGATGTTTTAGGGTTGCTCAATCCTGCTAAACGGGCATCTTACAACACACGCAACGCCACTGAAGATGTCGAATTTCCGGGGTGTATGGAGAACACGCGTGTACGGATATTGGATGACCTCGAGAGATGGGCGCACGATGCTTCAGCCGCAAAGGTCTACTGGCTGAATGGTCAACTCGGAACGGGAAAGACAAGCATTGCTCACACTCTCAGCCACCGTTTGGATAAGCAGAAGATTCTTGGAGCCAGCTTTTTTGTTCTCGCTCGAGCTCAGCGTTAACTGACGCAACACGGATTATTCCTACAATTGCCAACATGCTGGCTCGATCTAACCCCGGGATCCGAACAGTAATGCAGGATCTTCTGACGAACACACCTGATGTTGCCGATCTCAACTCCATCTCTGACCAGTTCAAGTTGCTGGTGATAGAGCCCATTAATCCCGTCGCGGAAGACCAAAATCTACTTGGCAATATTGTGGTTATAGATGCATTGGACGAATGCTTGGAACCTAGGAAAGTACAGCTGTTGATCAAGACAATCCTTGATGGTGTGGCAGACATACCTCTGAAATTCTGCATTACAAGTCGACCTGAGTCCTGGATCACTGCATCCTTCCATCATAATCCTGAATCTTCTTTTCAGGAATTCTCCCTTCATAAAGAATCATTTCTGGATGACGAAAAAACCGATATTGAAACCTACCTGAGATCTTCACTGTCAAATATTGCGACAAAGCACCGATATTCCGAGCCTAACCTTCCCTGGCCAACTGAACCCGAGATAAAGAGTCTTCTTGACAAGTCAGATGGATTATTCATATACGCTGCTACTGCGGTGCGGTATATCGACGACACGGACGTGAATCCAAAGACGCGTATAACTTCACTCACACACTCGGCGTTTCCTCTCCCGTCTCTGGACAGTTTCTACAATTTGATTATGGACGAAGCATTCAGGAATCTCCTGATTGACTCAGAAAAGATGACGAGACAGGAATTGCTTGCCGCGGTGGTCTGTGTGCAAATCCCGTTGTCCATCAGCGGGATCGCTTCCTTGTTAGAGAAGACATCCGATCAGGTTGAGATTGACCTATCTCGATTTCGGTCGGTAATCCATATTCCATCTACCAATGATGGACATGTCACCATCTTCCATGCCTCTTTCCGTGAATTCCTCGTTGATCCCAAGCGCTGCCTAGCGCACAGCGTAGATGAATTGGATGCACACCATAAACTGGCCACCAACTGTCTTCAATGCATGAATAACTCACTTTGCCGTAATATTTGTGACTTGGTTGAAGATAGGATTGGGACACTACCGCATGAAATCACCGATCCTGATGCAATTCCGAAGGCCCTCCGATACTCGTGCATGTATTGGGCATTTCATCTTCTGGAAGCGTCGTCCCCT
>QLPG01005901.1:0-25746 GCA_003314385.1 Gomphus sp. MG54
TAATTTCAACGGAATAGCAGGAACTGAATTAGTAGGCAAAGAATATTTCTGCACAATTCGCGATTCAATAAAGCAGTCTGAAGAATCACAATCTAAGAGAGTAATGAGAGGAAGTTCGGAAATAAGAGAACAAGACAGATTAAGTATAAGCGAAGTTTTCAAAGTTTCAGAAGTAGAAGATATGCGAGAAATAGCAGAATTAGAAGAAAGGGCATTCAAGAACAGCACGTGAGAGAGGCTAATGCAATCCTCAGCTCGTGCATCTCCGAGGTTGCAGCTCATTTTTTCGACTCTGACGCCGTGTTTTCTTCGGCATTGGTGTCAGATGTGCTTGCCTTGGTCGCGCGTGCTTTCATTGTTTTCTTGTTATTGTTGGAGTTGTTGGATTTGTTGTTGTTAGAAGAAGAGGTCGATGAGGATTGGGAATTGGATTTGGGACAGTCCTTGACCATGTGACCTTTTGAAGCACACAAGAGACAAAGTCCCGCGTCGATTCGCCTTTGACGTTCTTCAGGCAATAGCTTCCCGTCTTTTCCGAGCTTGGATGCAATGTCGTTAGCATTGTTGTTATTGTTGGAAGACTTATCGTTGTCGTTCTTCTCCCCCCCTTCTTACTCTTCTTGTTGTTCGAGTTGTTGGAGTTGGAGGAAGACTGATGGTTATTGTTATTGTTGGAGTTGGACTTGGACGAGGACCCGTCCGGTTTTGAAGGATTTCCGAAGTTATCGTACTCCTTGCATTCCCAGTATCTGCTGTCGATCTCGAGAGAGTATTGTCTGAGTTCAGCCAGAGTTTTAAAATGAGGGAAGTTAAGGAGGCTGTCCTTGATACGTCTGGCCAACCCCTTGTATGCCACATGTGTGAGGGCGGCATCGTTCCACTGAGTACGAGTGGAGGCTCTGGCGAAGTCGATGAAGTATCATGCTGCACGATGGTTGTCCTTCATAACTATCTTGCCGAGCTCAATTTCTGCTTGCGCAGCACTGTTGAACGGACCGAAGTTGGATTCCAACTCTTGACGAAAGTTCCTCCAGACCTTAAGCCAGCTAGGCTCAGGTTGGATCTCGCCAAGAATTGCAGGTTCGAAATACTGAAGTGCGGAGCCGGTGAGGTATGAGATGGCGTATTGGACCTTTGACGCATCCATCAAGAATGCAGACAGACGGTCTCGAAACTTCAGCGTGCATTGTAAGAAGAATGTTTGCAGCTTAGCTTGATCCGTCCTATCGTAGACCTCTGGCTCCTGAACTTTGGCATGGTGCCCGAGGTTTGTAGCAGATCTAGCAGGTTGTTGCGCTAGATGGTCAACGAGAGCTTTTACGATCTTGTCCAAACTGGACGAGGAATTAAGGGTCAAGGAATTAAGGTTGGCATTGATTAGAAATGTGAGTGGGGTTCAGATTTGAGACTTGAATGGGGTTCTGAATTGCATCGTTGTTGTTGTCGTTGTCGTTGTCGTTGAGAGGGTCTTCTTCGTCATTGTCCTCAGGCTCAGGAGGAGCGTTCTCCCCTGACGGGCCAACTTTGCAAATTGAAGGTTGTGCTGACAGCTGTCGAAGAGAGGAGATCTGCTGCAACTGACTGGGGACTTTGTCGATGAAGGGTAAATTGCACTGTAAAAGGCAACAAATTCCCACAGTGATGTGTTCTTTCAACTGGGCCAAAAGGCCACTATGCCAGGTTATCTGGCATTAGTCTGTGGGCACTATTTAAACAGCAACTTGTTACATGTATTCACCAACCATTGCAATGGTATGTAACAATTGGGCAGTATAAACTTCAAGTCTTCGAAACCGACCACTGTTCCAGCACCTCAGGCCTCAACCACTGCTTCACAGTCCAGCACCCCACTTCCTAGGAATCCGTCGCCATCTCCGAAGTTGGAGGCTCCGCGGATAGCCCTAGTTAATGCAGAAGCATTTGTTCGTGCCTGCAAACTAGAAGGTTCGCAGGCCTTCCAACTCAACCTCACGGATCTCGACAAATACGCTCGAGGCTCCACTACGGTTGACTCTTCAGACAACCTGGATAGCATTAAACAGCATGTTCCAGAATTCTATCACGACTTCACTGATGTCTTTAGTAAACAGTGTGATAATTCTTTAGCTCCCCATAGACCCTACAATCTCAAGATCAACCTTGAGGACGGCACTTCGCCCCCTCTTGGTCCCATTTATTCCCTCTCAGTATTCGAACTCCAATCACTACGAGACTTCATTGATGAGCATCTCAACATGGGCTTCATTCGACCCTCAGGCTCGTCACACGGTGCACCAGTACTATTTGTACACAAGAAGGACGGCTCCCTGTGGCTCTGTGTAGACTTTCACGGTCTAAACAGAATCACGAAGAAGGACCGTTATCCAGTTCCCCTTATTTCTGACCTCTTAGATGCCCAAAGAAAGCTCGTATATGCACTAAAATTGACCTCAGACATGCCTATCACCTCGTTCGAATTGCAGAAGGGGACGAATGGAAGACAGCCTTTAGGACACGTTATGGATCCTTTGAGTGGCTTGTCATGCCTTTCGGACTTTCTAACGCCCCTGCTGCATTTCAGCACTTCATGAACAACATTTTTGGCGACCTTTTAGACAACTGCACCATAGTCTATTTGGACGACATCCTCATCTACTCCAACGACAAATCCTCGCATATCGAACATGTTCACGAAGTTCTACGATGATTACGCAAACACAACTTGTACGCTCGAGAAGACGAATGTTCCTTCCACCAAATGTCTGTCGAATACCTCGGATATATCCTCTCACCGGAGGGTCTCATGATGGTGGAAGACAAAGTCAAATGCATCACTCAATGGCCCGAGCCACGTAAAGTCAAAGACGTTCAATCATTCCTCGGATTTGCGAACTTCTATCGGAGATTCATTTTCAACTATTCCTCTATCACGACTCCTCTCACTCGACTCACTCGCAAAGGTCTGGCTTGGAACTGGAGTGAGGAGTGTAGAGATGCGTTTAATAAGCTGAAACTGGCATTCACGTCTGCCCCCATTTTAACTCATTGGACTCCTGATTTGCCCTTGATTGTGGAGACAGATGCGTCAGATTATGCTTTAGCAGCTATACTCTCCCAACACTCCCCAGACAGTGAGCTCCATCCTGTCGCATTTCATTCCTGAACTTTCACCTCTCCAGAACTCAATTACGACATTTACGATAAAGAACTGCTTACAATTTTCGAAGCTTTTCAAAATGGTGTCATTACTTAGAAGGTTCCAGCGACCCTGTCAATGTCATCACCGATCATAAGAACTTGGAGTACTTTTGCACTACCAAGTTGTTGACTAGACGTCAAGCTAGGTGGTCGGAATACCTCTCTCAGTTTAATCTTGTCATCCGTTTCAGACCAGGTCGTTTGGGCACTAAGCCTGATTCACTCATGAGACAGTGGGACCTCTACATTAAGGAGGGGATGAGCGACTACACCACCATTAATCCCCAGAACCTTCGACCCATCTTCTCTCAACATCAGTTGACCACGTCCCTTCGAGCCACGAGCCTCATCGAACCAGTACTGAGGGCCTCGACTCTTATGGACACCGAGCGTATCCTGAACGACATCAGACATCATCTTCCCTCCGACTCCTTAGCCCAGAAACACCTTGCGAATAACGACGACCTGAAGTGGCAGACTAATTCCAACGGTCTGTTACTATTCGATGATTGAATCTACGTTCCCGAGGTCCAAGACTTACGCTTATGCGTGTTACAACATAAGCATGATCACATTCTTTCTGGACACTTCGGAATTAACAAAACCATAGACCTTGTCAGATGGGACTACAACTGGCCCGGCATGCGCTCATTCATTAAAGACTACTGCAAGTCCTGCACGACATGTGTGCAGAATAAATTGCAATGTCACAAGCCATATGGATTACTCAAACAGCTTCCAGTGCCAGACAAACCCCAGAACTCAATATCCATGGACTTCATTGAGCAGCTCCCTGCATCCTTGGGATTCATGACCATCCTAGTCATAGTCGACTGCTTCACCAAACAGTCTATCTTCATTCCTACTTCCGTTACCATCACTTCCTCTCAGCTCGCAGAACTCTTTGTACTTCACGTATTCTCCAAACATGGCATTCCTTCTCACATCACTTCAGATAGAGGCTCGGAATTCGTATCTCACTTCTGGTATTCTCTCAGGAAGGCCCTTGACATGAAGTTGCACTTCACCTCAGGCTATCACCCAGAAGGCGATGGCCAGACTGAGCATAGTAATCAGACATTAGAACAGTACCTCCGCGTCTATTGCAACTATCAACAAGACAACTGGGCCCCACTATTACCCCTTGCAGAGTTCGCATATAACAACACTCCCAGTGCCACCACTGGCATCTCGCCTTTCTTTGCCAACAAAGGCTATCATCCTAATCTCACCATTCATCCTGAATGCGACCTCGCTTCATCACGAGCGCAAGACTTCATTGTCGACCTGGATGAGTTGCACCAGCAACTTCCAACCAACATCCTTGATGCTCAACAAATGTACCAATCCTCAGCTGATGCCAAACGACTTCCATCTCCAGACTTCACCATTGGCAGTCTCGCATTTATCAAAGCCAAATTTCTCAGGACTACCCGTCCCGCAAAAAAGCTAGCTGAGATGTTTTTGGGTCCATTTGAAATCATTGCACGTCCCGGTACTCACTCTGTTACTTTGAAACTCCCAGGCTACATGAACGCAGTACATCCTGTATTCCACGTTTCAATGCTTGAGCCAGCCACTCCTAATCCCATTCCTAATCGCATTCAACCTCCTCCGCCCCCAGTCATAATCGATGGCAAAACTGAATTCGAGATATCCGAGATCCTGGACTCGAAAATCGACAATAGACGTATGGCATGTAGGCTGTTGTACTTAGTGCAGTGGGCAGGTTATGAGGGCACTGACGAAGAAACTTCATGGCTCCTTGCAACAGAACTCAACCACGCTTCAGAACTCGTTCAAGACTTTCACAAGTCATATCCAGATAAACCTGGACCATTACCCATTCCCTAAGCACCTTGCAATTTCTCTTCCATTCACTCTCGCTCATTCCGTTCATTATCATTCTCGCATTTCAGTTCCGTTCTCTCTGTCTTCAAGTTCAAAAAAAAAATGCCTCAGTTCCGATTCACTCATTCTAACTCGCAATTCAGCTTCTTCTTTCCGTTTTCAAGTTCAATCCTCAGTTCCACTTCATCATTCCTTTTCAATTCGACTCTATTCTGAACTTCAAATTCTTTCAAGTCAAATATACATTTTAAACACCATAGTCCAAATCTATATTCCCACTTCCATCCACATCATCAAACTCATTCCTCGGATTCCTGTTCCTGCCTATCCAACCTTCCCAAGACCCAAGCACCCTTGGCAGTTCAGACCCCCAGTTCTTGCTCTGCGGCTTCTGACGCTGCAACAACATCCACAACTCGCTCGCCTCGCCTTGCAATTGTCTGACCTCACCTCACAATTCTTCATTGGTCATACGACTCTCCGACACTTGGAACTTGTGTTCCAATAACTCCTTGCGATGTTCTTCCACAGACCATTGCAACTCTTGAAGGGTGGCGGTCAACATGGTGACTGGTGAAGGTGCAGGCGGCGCGGAGGGCACGGCTTGAGAGGTATCATGACCTCAGGAGCTGGTGGTGGAGGGGGTGGAGGAGTTGGTGCAGGAGGCGGTGGAGGGGTTGGTGGAGGTTGTGGAGGGACTGGCGGTGGTGACGACACAGTGATCTGTGGCATCTGTGCCAAGTCAGGTGGAGGGGACTATTCCTGAGGAGGGTTAGGCTGTGGAGGAGGCAGTGAAGAATTGGAGTCAGGGAGAAAGAGGGGAGTACATGCTCGGGTTTCCAACCTTGGCCTTTTCGAGGGACCCACACCATCATCTTCATCTTCCGGCTTACCTTCCCTCGCTCACTTTTCAGACCTCGGATTTCCCTCATCCTCGGAATTCCGCTCCCTGGTCTTTCCCTTACCCTTCTTCCTCTTACCCGTGCCACGACCTCTCTCATTCATGCTACAAGCTACTCCTCTCTCACTACACCACATGCACCCACCCAAGTCCAAGTCTAAGTCCCACTTCCTGAGACATGTATTATGCCGTTTTTTGCAGTGATTGCATGGCTTCTGAAGGGCAAACCCGCAAGACCAGGGTGTGTTGTCATCCTGTTCACCCATCCTCGCATTTCAGTAGAATACACCATTCACGTCACCAACATCAAACCGCATCTGAAGGCAGGCATACTACAAAAGCAGTGTCAGCCTAAATCAATTCCGAGACACAGTGTTACTCACCTTCACACTTTTCGAGTTTGCCCCTTCAATCCAAGGCTCTCGCATATCGATGTGCTCTTGCTTGAGAAGCGCCTGGCTGCGTGCGATGGTAGACGACGAGGGGGATGGGACAGTGACGGGCAGGCGTGTCTCACCTCGGAGATATGTGGCTATTGGTGAGGGGTTAGTACCCATGAGCTTTTGGATGTAGGTAGGGTTGATGTAGAATCCTTCCATTGGCGATGTCGATGATGGTTACCCCCCACAAACTCCCTTACGACTTCTCTTATATGCACTCGCACTTCTGAACTCCGACGGGGCCACCGTTCTAGACTTTCATTTCCGCGGCCTTGTGGGACTCAGCCGTAAGGGGGGGATACTGTCAGGAACTGTACGCCGGCAAGCCGACTATTCAATTTAGCCCACTCAGCCCAACTCCACCCTCGCTCGCTATTCAACATTACACCCTCAGCCCATGGACTATATGCACCTCGTGTATCCGTCTTGGCGTCACGTGCTCCTGTCAAATCACTCCACTCATTTACGTCACATTCCACATGCTCGCTTTTCCATTCCAAACTCATTTACATTTAATATCTTTCATTACTGTCAAGTGTCAGATACTGACAGACTTCAGTACTGCCGAGGGGCGTTGTCGAAAGGTCGGGCGGACTATGGCCAAGTCCTGCAGGCCAAGAGTAGTGGCGTTGGCTTCAACGTACTCGTGCGTTGCGCCCTACTTGCCATGCGTGCCACTGTATTTGCAACAGACAGATACTCGGGTGGATGCTGAGGATGCCAGCCTGAGTCGAGGACTTAACAGAGGGGAAGAAGGTAGAAGGGCCTAAGCCTAGTCGATACCCAGAATGAAGAAGTATGTACATCCATGTCCTACTTATATAGGTTAAGAAGTGACATGTGGAATAAGGAATGTGGGACAACAAGGTATGCAGAGCATGCGGCTATTGTCCACAACGAGTAAAATTAGAATAAGAAATGTAAGGTGGAAATAAAACAATAAAGGACAGAATAATAGGACCTGCCCTAATACAATAAAATGCTTGATTGTAAAACAAGGCCATAACCGAAGATAACACAAGGGCAGGAAGTCCCGAGATGAGGCGGACTGAGGAGTGAGGAGTAGGCGTAGGAATGAGGGGTGTGACTGATATGTGCGTCTGGCCGAGAACAACTCATTGAATGGTTCGTACTTGGTTACTAATGGAGTATTTTAGTCGGTACTGCCGAGTTATCGGATCCTCGGTACGTGTGCTTGACAATTACGTTTCATTTCCTTTTCATCTGTTCGCAATTCCGTTCACTCCTTTATATCCAAATCTGCTATTACGTCCTTAGGGTAACTTCGTTGGGAATCTGAGTGACACATCACTCAACAATGTCACGGAGGAGATCATTATTGGGATGTAGTATTTCTGTTTCTCGCTTTTCCTGCTCCTCGGCTTTCTCATTCTATTATAGGAATCTATTCGACTCCTAATAGATTAGAAAGTAGTATAAAAGGCCTTGTACTATTAGTTCAGTCTTCAGTCAGAAAATCAATCTTGATTTTGACTAAGATCCTCTGTTCACTTCCGTCTCTTCGCTATTATGAAATTTGGGGACCGTGTGATCCAAGTGGGTGCAACACAAGCACGTTGAAGCCAACCCCAACTCCAAACCTTGTCAATAACTTCACCATTGGGAGATTACAATATTACGATTACATCTTTTTCACTATCATAACACAATCTGAGGTTCTGTGTTTCCAAACCTCTGAAGAATCTGAAGCCAAGGTTCCGCTCCTTTGATAAATAATGCACAGGATCATCATGTACCTCACTCCCTTTTTTTTGTTCTATATTGCCCCTTGTACTCTCTTCCCCCCCTTGTCTTTACTCAGCAAAAGATAGTACAAGACTAGATACATGTATATAAGTCACCAGTCAACTGGACTATTTGCCAGTATGAATATTGATGTAATTCTGTGTCATAGTTTCTGATTCAGTTCTGGTAAACTTTCCAACTTTCTGAAATTAGAGACAGATGATCGAGGAGGGCGCAATACATAAGTTGAAGCCAAGTCCCTGCAACCTCAAACCACTTGTACCACCCTATACCATGAACAGTCCTAAGACCCTCAGCACTTCCCATCTTCCCATCCCCACTCCGATTCCAATCCTGAACCTGTGACCATAGTCCCTCCGCCTCCAGAGTACGAACTCCCTTTGGAAATCATTTGGAACCCTCTGGAAACCCTTCTGGAAGCCTCTAGCTAACTGCTAACATGCAGATTTAACACACTGCCTCCATCATCGCAAACTTGTGCCCCATGCATATGTGGGGGCTATACCCAAATATGTTTACCTCCAGCCCTTGCATATTGTACCAGCATGAGGGATCATATGCCTTGGGGTCAGAGAAAATCCAGGGGTTGTAGCCTAGTTTGTTCAATTTTGGTTTGTAGTCACTTGTAGAATGCAATATTCACCCCAATACTTCCATTATCACATATTGAAGAGTTTGGCCATCAACCTGATGAATGATCCCTCAGTGGAAAGAGATAACATATGGAGATAGATTCATATGCCAAAGCACAACAGGTTTATATCCATATATTCAGCCTTTCAGAGGTTAGACTTGTTGCAGACTGGCCCCTTGTTTCTATCATGATTGAGCAAAATACATATCATTTTAAAAATTCAACAAAACTCATGACTTTTTCTGAGATATAAATGTTCTAACTAATCAAACTGTACTTCTACTATATCTCTGAATATTTCTGTAATTTCTTCATGTGGATTTGACCATTATGGCATGTATTTATGCATGCAGAACAGTATTTTGAACTCATTTCAATGATTAATAACTTTCACAGCTAGCTGTTTTCACAATATAATCAATATTTATCAATACAATTTTGTGGTATTTTCTCATAAATTTCCTGCTATTTGTTTGAACACTATTGTCTTTCCATCCTAGTATATACCTGAGACAAAGTGCTTGTGCAGAGGTAATTTTGGGCATCATGTGTTCAGAATTGGCATCACAGGGGGTCATGTGGGATCATATGTGATCATGTACCAATGCTACATATTGGAACAATGGTACAGTATTATAACATTTAGTGCTGGTTATTTTCAGGCACCAGAAATACCAACAATGTGTGGGTGTTAAGTCCAAAGTCGAGTCAGGTCTAAGCTGACATAAGTTGGTCCGAGGTCTTGTGTTCAAAGTCTCAGGGACTTGGCTTCAACTTGTATGTTATGCCCTCCTCGATTGTCAGTCCCTAATTTTGGAGGTTTGGGGTTACAGAGGTTTGGAGTTCAGAGAACAAGTAAGTGGGAATACTAAGTGGATATTTGAACTAAGGTATAGTACAGAAGTCTGGAGGTATTTATACATAGCAGTCCTTACTGTAACTGATTAGGAATGTCCAAGGGAACAATAAGATGAATGAAAATAGGTTACAAAAGGAATCTACATCTGGTGTTACAATAAGATTTATTGTTTGATAAAAAAGGAAAGAGGTCCAAGGTCCAAGGTGGTCATGCCAGCTGAGGCTTGGAGGTGATGGGGTGGACTCGGACTTGGTTTGGGACAATCCTCCTTGTAGCACCCTAGGTTGGATGTCTGAGGTGTTGGGGTTATATCAAGGATATAACAGTGCCCCCCTGTTTGGACCAAGCCTCAAGGTCCTAGCACCCAATGCCAATGGAAGTTACCATGGGAATATTGTGTGATTAGGTATTGAAAAAAGGTATAAGAGGGGGAACCCTTTTCATGGTAGTTTAGCCATGTCTTCACCAACCACCCCTATCATGTATTAATTAAAAGTCAGGGGAAATGGTAAGGTAGCTATGTGCGATGTGTTGGTATATTTTCTATATTTTTTGTATATGTGTTTTGTTTATTATCTCTGTGTATGCAGCAATATGGCTGGTATGTTGTCCTTAGGTGCTGGTCCAGGAAGGTGGCACGTAGTCAACTGGATGGAAATAAACACTATGTAGTGCTCAACGAGTAGAGATATGTATGAAGATATATAGTAGATATGGTGTACTATACCTAAAGACACTATCCTGGCATGTCCAGGGCCTTGACAAGATGGTTGAAATATTTGTTGACTCAAGGTTTCGATTGCGCACACAGGCGTCGAGTCTTGCAATCGGTCGAGGAGTAAATGAGACTAGAAGTGGTCTAGATTCTAGTAATTATCTAGTTTTTATATGTGAATGGATCATAGCATGAAAAATAAAGTCTTCCTAATGCCGCAGCGGCCTTTTCGATCTGGATGCAGGGTCACCACCCTGTTTTATGATTCCCCTTCCATGTCACTGACCGTGATCTCTACTGAACTATGCTGTACGTGCAAATCTTCATCATCATTGGTGAGTACCATCTCCTGGATCCTGTCCCAGTTGGAAATCCCTAACTTCTTATCAAGTCTCCCTTGAAAACAGCATGTATGTATCCTGGTATGGTCTTGTGTCATTCTATATTGCATAAGTCCATCCTTGTATCCATTGTATTCTTTTCTTCTGCTAATCCTGTCCCTCTCCCTTGTATCTCACCCTTCAATCTGGTTCCTGTGTCTCCTTCAATCCTCCTGCTGTGTGAGCATTTGACATGAGTATTGTATTGTTCAGTCCAATCCATATTGTATCATTGTGTGAGTTGTACCAGTCATGTGTCTATAGATTTTTACTAACTGTTCATGTGTCCTGGATTCATTCTCTCTATGTTCCATGGTTGTTCTATCCACCTGTTCCTTCTACCGGTCTCTCTTCCTCTACTCCTCTTCTACCCCCCTGTTCCTTCCGCCCCTTGTCACAACATCATGGACGATGAAGCTGCTGCCCTTGAAGAAATAAGATTGGCCTCAGAGAGGTGAGAGAAGGTCTGAGCCAAGAAAAAGCAGAAGGCCAGAGAGGAGGCTGAGAGAAAGCGGAAGGTCAAAGGAGGAGGCAAAGGAGGCCGAGAGAAAGGCAAAGGAGGAGGTCAAAAAAAGGGCAAAGGAGGAGGTTAAGAAAAAGGCCAAGGAGGAGGCCAAAAAGGTTGGCCAAGGAGGCAGTGGCGAAGAAGCATGTGATGGACAAGGAGGCCAAGAAGGCCCAAAGAGAGGCAAGGCCCCCAAAAGATGGCTCAGAAGGGGGTCAGCAGAGTCTCTGATGGTGCCTTGGAGTTGTCAACTATAGAGGAGGACACACCTCAAACAAGCGGGTTCATCCAGGGTCAGGACTCAGGGAGCAACTCCAGACCTGGGAGAGGGAGGCTTGGTATGACCAAGTGAGAAAAGCAGTGTATCTGCATGCTTGATGAACAACAGGTGGTCTGAAATGCTTGGGCCCAGAAGGCACTGGAAAATGACCAGCTAAGGAGCACCAGAGTGGATGGTTCCAAGGTGGGTCTCAAACTGTTTGAGTCTAGTCAAAGGATGCTGATTAACCTTCATCTGGATTTGTACCAACAGGTGTCCAAAGGTGGGACCAGGACAGGGGCAGGCCTTTTGGGATCTCAGAAATGCAGACACTGCATCTGCCAAGGTGATCTTTGCATGTGGATTAATTCTCAAAAGGCCACTTCCTGTGTAACTTGCTATAATAGGAGGGTGAAGTGCAACTTTTATGAGGATGAGAGGGGCAACAAGGGTGAGAAGAGCAGCAGAGGGGCTTTGGAGGATGTTAGAGATCAACCTTCGAAGAAGAGGAGGTTGGAGGTGGCGGTTGAGGGAAGCTCTTGGACTTCATATGCCCCTGGAGTTAGGCTCATGAGGGAGGTGGTGGATGAGTTGAAGGTGTTTCAGGAGGGAGTGACTTTGGAGCTGCAGGAGTTGATATGGGAGATCCAGGATACCAGAGATGAAAATAAGAGGATTGCTAATATATGAACCAGCTCCAAATCTTTAAGCAGGCTCAGTGGTTCAACTGGTTCCAGAACACAGACAATCGGTGGGGGAATGCACTGAGGGAGAATTGGAAAGGAAATGGGAAGGGGAAGGAGAAGGAGGATGAAGGGGACTGAAGGAAGATAGTGATTCAGGTTTGGATGATGCACCAGGTTTGCTGGAGTAGTTAGTATTGTTTTTGAATTTATCATTTAATTTCTCCAAGTCGAGTGAAAGTCTAAGTTGAAACCAAGGTGAACCTTTCAAGACCAAGGTAAGAAAATCTAAGACATCACCAAAGGGCCTGGTTTGTCAGGGTATGCTTGGTAGAAGTTAGAAACTATTTCAGAGGTGTGATCAAGTTTGTTAGCTGGTAGCCAGGACTTTTCATCTTTGGTGTCTTCATATCTGGACCACTTGACTAAGTACAGGAGTGGACACCTGCATCTTCTTCTGTCAAGTTTTGAGTCGAGGATCTCAGAGATTTTGTATTTGGGTTCCCCATCAATGATGATTGGGGGTTGATGTGGGAGTATGCATTTGGGGAAGGTGTTTGGAGTTGATGGTTCAAGCATGGAGATATGGAAGAAGGGGTGAATGGCTCTCATACTGTTGGGGAGTGATAGGGTGAAGGAAATGGTTCCTACTTGTGCAATAATTTCACAGGGACTGTCAAACTTTGGGTACTGATGGACTTCGGGACTGCCGAAAGGTTGGACAGACAATGGCCAAGTCCTGCAGGCCAAGAGTAGCGGCATTGGCTTCAATGTACTCATGCATTGAGCCCTACTTGCTGTGCATGCCACCGATCTGCAACAGACAGATACTCGGGAGGATGCTGATGATGCCGGCCTGAGTCGAGGACTTAACAGAGGGGAAGAAGGTAGAAGGGCCTAAGCCTAGTTGATACCCAGAATGAGGAAGTATGTACATGCATGTCCCACTTATATAGGTTAAGAAGCAACATGTGGAATAAGGAATGTGAGACAACAAGGTATGCAGAGCATGTGGTTGTTGTCTACAATGACTAAAATTAGAATGAAGGAATGTAAAACGGGGATAGAACAATAAAGGATAGAATAATAGAAATGTGACTAAGGATAGGACAATAGGGAGTGGCCAACTATAAAACAATGGAGTCATGGCCAAGGATAATACAAGGGCAGGAAGTCCCGAGGTGAGGTGGATCGAGGGGTGAGGAGTAGGCATGTGGATGGTGGATGTGCCAAGCTGAGACTGGTGTACCAAGTGATATGCATGTGGCATGGACACTTGGATGTGGACATAGAATGGTTGCTTGGTAGGCACTACCAAATAGATGGTCTTGGTACATGTACTTGACAGAGACCTAGAAACTTTTCTGCTAGCTTTTTAGAGGGTCTCATAGTTTGGATGTTATTGGACTTAACAAAGACTTTGTCTCCAACTTTGAAATCTGGAGGGACCACTCAATGTTGATATATGGATGCTGAGTATTGGGTCTGCACTTTGGATATAGTCTTTTGGAGTTGCTGGTAAAGGTCATCCAAGTCAACTACAAAGTCATGTGCTCCGGAGGAGGCGAGGTCACATTCAGGGTGTAACGTGATGTTTGGATGATAGCCCTTGTTGGAATAGAAGGGAGAGATTCCCATCATTGCATTTGGGGCATTGTTGTATGTGAATTTGATGATGGACAGTAGTTTGGACTAATTGTTTTGCTGGTAGTTGCAATATGCTTGGAGGTATTGTTTGAGGGTTTGATTCATGTATTCAGTTTGTCCATCCCCTTCAGGATGATATCCCAAGGTGAAGTGAAGCTTCATGTCCAGAGCCTTGCTGAGGGATTGGAAGAACGAGGCGACAAACTCAGATCCTCAGTCTGAGATGATGTGTGATGGTACCCCATGCTTTGAGAATATGTGTAGGATGAAGAGTTTGGTGAGGGTTGGGGCAGTGATTGTATTGGTGGTGGAGATGAAAAGGGACTGCTTTGTTAGGTGGTCTATGATGATGAGGATGGTGTCATAGCCATCTGAAGTGGGCAGTTTCTCTATGAAGTCCATTGAGATGGTGTTCCATAGTTGTTTGGGGATCAGTAGCTGTTTGAGTAGCCCATAGGGGCAGTGTCTCTGTGGCTTAGACCTCATACAAGTAGTCCAAGACTTAACATAGGACTTAACAGATTCTCAGAGCTTGGGCCAGACATAGTCTCTTTGTATGAGTTGTAATGTCTGATTCTGGCCAAAGTGTCCAGAGATAGGGTGGTCATGCTTGTCTTGTAGGCCTTGGAGTCGGAGGTTTCCATGGGTGGGGACATAGATTCTTTTATCGAGGAGGAGGAGTCCTTCCTTGGAGGTGGTCCATCGATTGGTAGGGAGGTCCATTTGGGCTGAGGCTATAGGGTCTTGTCAGAGTGAGGCTCAGATCTCCTTGTGGAGTTTTTCTACATCCATGATCATCTCAGCTTGGATGACTGGTGAGTATAGGGAGGTAGCCCAAAGCGATGATATGAGTTGTTCCATTGTAAAGACTGGTCAGAGGTTGTGTGTGTTGATCTTGGTGTAGTTGCTTCCCCCCTCTTTAGGGTAGATGTCCCATTGTCTAGTGAGTGCATCAGGTTTGGCACCGAGGCAGCCTGGTCAGAAGCAGATTACCATTTTAAAATGAGAGAGAAATTTGGACCATTGGACCTGCTGTTGGGTGAGTAACTTGGTTTTAGAGAAATATTCCAAGTTCTTATGGTCAGTGATGATGTCAATCGGGTCTGCTGAACCTTCTAGGTAGTGTCTCTATGTTTTGACTTCAAAGATAGCCAGTAGTTCCTTGTCATGTACATCATAGTTTAGTTCTGGGGGGGTGAAGGTTCAGGAGTGGAAGGTGATTGGGTAGATATTGTTATCCATTGGTGATATGGTGGACAGAATTGCAGTGAGAGCATAGTCAGAGGTGTCAGTCTCAATGATGAGTTGGGATCTGGGGATCTACTGTGTTAGGACAGGGGCCATAGTGAATGCCTTCTTGAGCATCTCAAAGGATGTTCTGCAATTCTCAGTAAAGCTCCATGGGGTGTCTTTCCATATCAGGTGGGTTAGTGGAACTGTAATGTTGAAATAGTTAAAGATGAAGCATTGATAGAAATTTGCAAAACTGAGGAAAGACTAGATGTCTCTAATCTTTTGGGGTTCAGGCCATTCCTCAATGACTTTGACTCTATTGTCGGCCATGGTTAGGCCATTGGGGGAGAGGATGTATCTGAGGTACTCCACAGTGTCAGTGTGGAAGGAGCATGTATCTACTCAGGCATATAGGTGGTTTTTTTGGAGGCATTGGAGGACCTCTTTCACATGGTTCCTATGTTCCTCTAGGTTGTTGGAGTAGATCAGGATATCATCTAGATATATGTACTAGTATAGACAGATCTAAGAGGTTGGAGAAGATGTTGTTCATGAAGTGCTGGAAGGTGGCTGGAGAGTTCATGATTCCGAAGGGCATCACACTCTACTTGAAGGATACGTAGTGTGTACGGAAAGCAGTTTTCCATTAGTTGCCTTCTTGGATGTGTACCAGGTGGTACGCATGTCAGAGGTCTATCTTGGTGAATATTCAGGCCTTCCCATTCCTTTGTGGATGCTGGAGAAGAAAAATGATTTCCTCTCATTGAATTTAGAAAAAGTAGGGACTAAACTTGGGCCTATACTTGGGTCCATGGATAAGAAGGGTCCAATGTAAGGCACAACATTGATTATATGCTCACTTCAGACGTCCCTGTAGCGTACGTCACACCATAATGACTTGAAGGTACCAAGAATTGCGCAGAACGCAACCGCGGTTGAGAAGTTTGAATGCGGATCGGAATCAGACGAACACGGTTTTGGCCCGGGAGAATCAATCCCAGAAAATCCGCGCATGGCAAACAAAAAGAAAAGCCCCCGGTTTCTAGTCCATTGGTACTTTTGACCCTGATCGGAGGAACCCTGTTCAGGGATCAGCACTTAGAACGTGCGTTCGGGGCTGGTAGTTTCCCCCCCTCCAAAAAAAAAAAAAGAAAAAAAAAAGAATCACAGCTGACAGGATTTTCATGTACCCTAGGCAATCTAAATTCCAGCCGAGTGCCGGAAGCATTGTATACCTGAGACCCGCCAATTCGAGTGAGCTGGCAGTCACACCTTGACATGGCAGTTGTTGATCATCCTGCGTTAGAATTAGAGTACCTTAGCCTTAGCGTTAACATTTAGTGCCTGCTAGCGTTATGATGAAGACTAGTTCAATCGTGGCCAAAGGAATGGGTTTCTTCTACTGTCCTTACACGATAGCCCGATGTACGCATGAGACTTTAGGGTGCCGACATGAGCCGTCCGTGAATGGTCCTCCTCGTGCACCTAAAAAACCAAAAATCCATGTAATTGGGTATAATACTAACGCTACAACTTATGAGCCTTTTAAACCGGTAGCTTTTGGGGAACAATCACTCTTGCAAAAGAATCTTGTTATTGTCGCAGTGATTAGATATACTTGGATACAGCTCCATCATGTTTGGGTTCAAGTACTCCCACCTCTCTCACCCCTCTTCTCTTCCCTTTGTCTAGATTCCCATTCCGATTATACTCCAATCCTCGACCTTACCCAGCACATTCCATGCCATCACCTCTCATGCATACTTTGTTATGTAAGAACCTTAAAGAAACACCCAGTCCAAGATCACAAAGAGTCCTCATCATCACATCAATATTGTACGATGCAATAATTCCTCCTCGTACAATCGTACAGCAGTAGCGTACCATAGATGTCGTCAAAAGCAATAACTGAATTACTGAATAACCGTTCCGCGAGCACACTGGGTGGAAGCTTCAAGTGCATCCATGTGGGCTTCACCTGCCCAGATCCAGATCCCTCGTCTATCCACAAGAAGAATATCCAAAATTTACGGATTACAGCACGTTTAAAAACGCGTATTGATAGACGATGAACGAAGGGCAAGATCAATTTCTTGATTCGCGATGCTGCACCGCTAACACTGCTACAGACGCTGCCGATCCAGCGATGAGGACAGCTTGTGCCGCCAAAGAGTGCGTGATGGGTGGAGGTCGAGGTATTATTATTATTATGTCTATCCTTCGGGATGTCCCTCGCAAGGCATAATGAGCGGCCGGTTGCCGTGCGACATTCGAAGGTGTGTAATTTGCGGTTCTCTAGTTTGCGACATATCGCCTGCAGCGTGGGTCCTCCCAAGTCAGAGAAAGAAGATATGATGGATACGTGATCCAAATCCCAGCTGAGGCGCGAATATACAAAGTCGAGGATTAGCCGTCCTTGAGCGCCGCGGTGGTAGCCTCTATAAGTTGCCCACACGAATCTAGAGTCTACAGTGTGAATGCACGTGCTTGCAAGGAGCTCTGTGGGCCATACGAAACTCTCGTGAGTCAGATTGCTAACGAAGCCCTTGAGGGGATGTAATACAGCGGGACAGTCAATCACGTGGATAGAGGTGGTTGGGCGCTCGATCTTCTCAGCCACGATGAGCGGAAGCTCGGGATGAAACTCGGCTTTAAATGTGTACCACGAGGTGTCGAACTACAGTGGCTCGATTAGTGCTGTAATTGTAGGGAGAGAAAAAATGGGAACATACGTCTTCGTTTTGCCCCTCTTCCATGAGGGGATAGAGAGAGAGAGAAAGCTTTATGCCGGTGTGCTCCTGCAAGTTTACGATGAACAAATCAAATCCCGATGACACGAGGACGAGGGGCTCTTTCAAGTTTATATGAAACGGCCCTCTCAATGTGTTAAGGCGGATGGAGAGAATATTCCTCACGCGCGGCTCCGTGAGAACCTGCCGCCGGGGATCAAGCTGTAATGTGTACACGTCGAGAAGTCTATGATATTGATAATAAATTAAATGGTTCAGATTTCATCTCATGCGAGCGAGTGATAAATAAACGTACGCATTCAACGGCTCTCTGACCATGGCGAGCGTGACAGACGATCCATTGTTGGAGGATGCATATGTGTAGCATGACACGGTCCCGAGTAATGGCAGAAAAACGGACTCGCGGGTTTCGAGGCAATATAAGCTTCGGAAGTCCATAAGCATGTCGAGCAAGAGCCATCGATTCCCAGGGAGGAACTCAGCGCGGGGACGAAAATTAAGGATAAATTCCGGCCATGCCTCATGTAATGCAATGCGGGTTATCCTCCGCGGCCGGGCAACGGGACCACGCCACACCGCCAACATCGCGGTGGCGTAAGCTGCGAGCCTGTATATGGATGTGAGGTCGAAGGTATCGAGCGTTTCCCCCATGGGAAGAGGGAGTCTTTCCGCATCTTTCGCGTTCACCCACAACGATCGAGACGAGTGTCCAATCGCGCGGAATAATCTAGACGTCTGGGGGGTGGCGGTCAGGATTAAAAACCAGAGCGGCCATCTAAAATAAGCTTGGTTTCCTCACACGTGTGACGTTGAGTATGTCCTCCACAGAGGAACCACTCAGAATCTTGACTATGAGCTCGTCAGGCATGGTGTCGAGCGACGGCATGGCGCAACGATTAGTAGTGTTATCGGCATTTCCCGGAGCGAGGGATAATTATATCCAGTGGATTGAGACTGGGAGTGATAGTCTTTGGTCCATCTGCCTGAGACAGACCGTTATATCTGTTTCACTGGTTAACATGGCTATGCTATGTGTTTCTTGGGGCACTCGGAAAACAACCAATACAGTGAAGCCTTCGTTCTCGAACCTCCCATCGATATTGGCACTATATATATTTACCAAATTCGACGCCTCCACTGTCGATTCCCGACACGTCCTGTAGAAAGTATTCTCGCGCCCGAAAAGACTCATGCCAATTTGTGAATATCTGAGTCTTCACACAAGTACACCAGCTCCACTGCAACAGACATTCTCACTGCACACAAGGGTGGAGAAAATACCAGGGTCCGAAACAAACAAAAGAACAAGGGGAACTAGTTACTCAGGAACCTCAGGAACGCTCATTGCAGATCAGGATTGTGGGATTGCGGAATTGGATCGATGGAAAGTGCAGATCCTCAGTGGCATTGCTGGGAGTGCAGCAGAATGGGTGGATTGGTTGTATGCTGAGTAGATCTATCTGGGGAATGGACCATAACACAGAGGCAGCTTTGATTCTTCCCCCACAAGATAGTATTGCCTCCACTTAGACTCCAAGGCACCAAAGTAGTATGCAGCCTGAACCCAGCTCAGGCCAATATGCAATGGCTCTAGCCACAGAGTATCACCAGAAACTTGGGGCAAATTAACATCAGCTCATTTTTTGATCAAAAACCGAACATTCCATCCTCCCAGTGCTCAGGTTTGTTGCAGCAAATCACATTCCCTTGCACAAGATCAATGTGTTTGAACTCCTCTTCCATAACAGAACATCCCACCACTCCTCTCAGGCTTTCACTTGAAGTCTCCACTATAGGTAACATTGGATATTGTAAGTCTCTGGTTTCAAACAAAAGGCAAACCCAAAAGAGGAAACAGACACAGTCAGAGACTTACCATTTCCAAGGTCACTGATAGTGGAGGCATCAAGTAAAATCTCAGAGAGTGGTGAGCTGCTGGACAATGGAATAGGAATACATCTTATGCACAGTAATGTGATGAAAGTGGATTGGCTACAATACCCTCAGCACTGGGAAGATGCAATATATATTCTATATGAATGATGTACTACAGAATGGAAAAGAACCTGCAACTGTTAATTTATTAAAGGAGTCTGTCATTTTTAAAAGCCGGGAAGAGAGCCAAGGATTCATAGACATTGAAAGATATTGATGTCAATCAACTTGAGCAGGTCCGACTGCATCTGGTGGGCTTGTTCCTCTCTCAATAAGTGGAAAAGAAGCCTCACGTGTTAAAATGGACAACATATCAACATAACTATCCATTCTTCCAATATACTCTAGCTTGGTGTGAAAATACAAAAAAGGTTTATGATTTACATGGGAAAGAACGAGACCTCACAGATTACGATTATGAATAACAATAATATCTCATCCCAGAGATTAAGCTTCTTCATGCTAATAATAATTATAACAAATCTGTCTAGGTGTATCACACCACTCAAGGCAATCCTGTAACTTCTTGCTAAGTACAGTGGAGGCAGAACTATGAGTGGTTCTCTGTTCATCATTGGCACTTTCTGGGCTATGGTCATTTCCTATGTCACCTTCCACATACAACTATGTAAAGAATTCATCATCACATCTGTCATTCTTACTGGCATAGGTTATGTTACCTTTGTTGAAATAAAAACTCACATGCAAGGTAAGTGTTAAATCCACGTGTCAGGTGCTTAGCTAGATACTTCCAGAAGGGTTTCCAGAGGCTTGCGAATGGTTTCCGTGAGGGGGTTTGGTACTCTGAAGATGGAGGGACTAGAGGTCGCGGGTTCACGGACAGAAACAGAAAGGCAGAAAGATGGGAAGTGCCAGGGGCTTAGGACTGTTTGCAGGATTAGGTTGTGCGACTAGTCATTTGAGTTGTTTGATGTCGCAGGGACTTGGCTTCAACTTATGTGTTGTACCCTCCTCGACTGTCTGTCCCTAATTTCAGAAAATTGGAAAGTTTACTGGAACTAAATCAGAAACTATGACACAGATTAAGTCGATATTTGTACTGGCAAATAGTCCAGTTGACTGGGGGCTTATATACATGTAACTAATCCTTGTACTATCTTTTTCCAAGTAAGGATGAGGGGAGAAGGGAATACAAGGGGCTAATAGAAAAAGAAGAACAAAGGAGTGAGGTACGTGATGATCCTGTATGTTGTTTAACGAAGGAGTGGAACCTAGGTCATGGAATCATGGAGGTTTGGGATTTTGGAACTTCGGGTTGATATAATGGATTTTCAGAAAGTGATTTTTTCAGGCTTTAAATGGTTGGAAAGTCCCAGAAAAGGTGTGGGTGGTTGTGGGGACTAATTTGGGTTTATTGGGGGCATGGGCCATAATAGGTAGAGGGGTCCATGGGTAGTTGATTTGGCCTGAGACAAGCTAAGCTCAGTCTGAGACAAATATACCCTGAACTGAGTTCCAAGACTTCAGACCAAATACCAGGAGGTTGGCTTGGGTAATGCTTGTGAAGCTTAAGGCTAGAGGACAGTATCATTCTGAACATTCATATTTCTTCCTTTTATTTCATCTTTTCTAATACCTAAACTATGGCTATATTTCAGCATGGGAATTCATGGTCAGGACATATATAGTTTATATTTCACTTCCCAACACTTCAGTCTTTACTGCAAAGGATTGAAGTGAGTATATTTAGTTTTAGACACACCTTGACACAGACACACCTTTTCACTTAGCCATAACTGTTTAGGTAGATCACACACAATGTTAAGAGTCTTTACTGCAAAGGACTGAACCATAACTGTTTAGTTTCAACAGGTTATGGGCCCCAGCCAGAATTAAAAAGACAACACAATCTGAACAGTGATTTCTATTTGAAGTCAAACTCAAAGAAAGAAGATGTCCAACACTTTCAAAGTGCTTAGATATGAAGAGTCAGAGAGACTTGATGAGACTGGTTCAAATTGGAACTTTTGGAAGACAAGGATAGTGCCTGACCTGAAAGGTGCAAGGCTATGGGGACATATATCTGGAACAATAACTAGGCCACCAGACATCGATACAAAAGCACTAGCTAAATGGGAAGAGACAGATGCACAAGCCCTCTCTATCATATTGATGAATATTATATCAAACGTCTAGGCAGGGCTAGACTGTTCAACCTCCAAAGTGGCATGGGATAGATTGTTAAACAGATATGCACAGGCAGACCCAATTGCTCAAAATATTGCATACACACGTCTATTATCAAAATGTTATCTGGAAAGTGGATCAGAAACCATACCAGCACATTTAGCAGAGTTGCAGAAATTAAGAGAGGCTTGTGGAGGATTAGGCTTGACCATAACTGATGCGCAGTTTGTGGGTATTATCAACCTATCCATGCCCTCACCATCTTGGGATCCTGTGATGGGAATGCTGGGGGAATTCTCGATCCTGTGGTTATAATTTCCCATCTCAACACAGAGTGGAGCAGAAGAGGAGGACTGACAAGTGACAAGAAAAACTCAAATATAGTTTTTCAAACCAGTGCCAAACCCTCTTATAAATGCAACAACTGTGGAAAAATAGGTCATATTAAGCCAAAATGCTGGGCTAAAGGAGAGGGTCAAGAGGTTCAATATCCTGAGTGGTTAAAGGGAAAAGAGATGTGAACTCCTCCAATGTGGTGAAAAGCTTGACCAACTATGCAACAGTATGGACGAGTGGTTCTGGAAGTTATCCAGATGTCTGGATTGCAGAATCTACAGCTACCGTGTACGTTTCTCCCAATTGAGCTGACTTTACTACTTACCAGAAGTGTGAAACAAATCAAACAATTAAGGCATTCGGCAACAATCAGGTTGAAGGCATAGGCAAGGGAGAAATAGAAGCAGAAGTCAGTTATGGAGGAAAAAAAAGCAGGATCAGGCTTACTCAGGTCATGCATGTACCCAAAGCAGATGGGAAGATCCTTTTGCTCAAGGTCCTGTATCAAAAGGGTTTTGAGAGTCGAAAGTCAGGAGGCCATGTCAATTTTTTTTCTAGAAGGGACAAACATCATGAAGGGACAAGCCATTTATGCAGAAGGGTTACTCAGTGGGGAATTATATCAACTCAATTCAAAAATCATACCTTCCCAAGAAAGCATAATGTCGGCAGTCCAAAGAGATTCAGCAAGTGCAGATCTATCAACCTGGCATAGGCAGCTTGGACACCTCAGCAAAACCACCCTGAAGAGCATGATCAACTCCAAAGTCATAAAAGGAATAGAAATAACAGACACATACCTGAATGGCACATGTGAAGATTGTGTCTTCAGCATGATGGACAAAAAGACATTCAAGCGCAGAGAAGAAAGAGACACTCGAGTGTTTGGCACCTTACACAGTGATCTAGTAGGACTGATGACTCCAGAAGCAAGATGGACTCACACCAGGTATTGTCTCATAATCAGCAATGACTGCTCAGGGTTCGGTTTTGCTTTTCAACTGAAACACAAAGACAAAGCAGCCAATGCTATCATCAACCTGGATAAAGCAATAGAGAATAAGTTTCAAACCAGAGTGCACACTCTGAAGATGGATAATGGCAGTGAATTCATCAATAGCAAGCTCCAGAAACATTGCCATGATAGAGGAATTACCTTGATCACCTCAGTTCCTTACAATCCAGAGTTAAATGGGCGAGCCAAAAGGAGAAACAGAGTGGTCATTGAGGGAGCACAAACAATGTTAAAGGATTCACAATTTGGAAAAGATTTGTGGGGAGAAGTGATCCTGACTCACATCTACATAAGGAACAGATGTCCCACGAGAATCCTCCCAGGCAATACTACACCTTACAAGAAGGTTTATGGACACATGCCTTCTATAGGTCATCTCAGGGTCTTTGGATCAAAACGTTTTGTGAAAATACCTGATGAGACTTGGTCAAAACTAGACAATAAAGCAAAGGAATGCAGACTCATTGGATATGATGGGGACTCCATATATACTGTTATAGACTGAGACAAGAAGAAAATATGAACAAGGAATGCCATCTTCATAGAGGGGAAGGGACATTGCACTGGAGTTGATGAAGATGAACCAGTAGAAGTGGAATTCTCTGATATATATGAAAACAAGGTAGAAGAAGAAGTGGGGGCAAGAGGAGAGGAGATGAGAAGACGCACCACAGCAGAAGTATGGGGGTCTGAACCAACAAGGAGATTGGAACAGCTAAAAGAACAAGACAATAGTGTCAATGTTCTCACTTCAAAAGGGGTCAACCTGGACAACTCACCTCAGATGATTGTACCAAAAGGGTATTTGGGTGCCAAAAACTCACCAGATGGAAAGTTATGGAAGGATGCTATGGATTATGAATTGTCAAAGCTAGAAGAGATGAACACCTGGACAGAAATGGAAGAAAAGAACATACCAAAAGGGGCACAGATATTACCAGGAATGTGAGTACACACTACTTTCCGACACTTCAGTCTTTACTGCAAAGGACTGAAGTGAGTATATTTAGTTTTAGACACACCCTGACACAGACTCACCTTTTCACTTAGCCATCACTGTTTAGGTAGATCACACACAATGTTAAGAGTCTTTACTGCAAAGGACTGGACTATAACTGTTTAGTTTCAACAATGCTGAGTATATATAGAGTTATAAGTAAAGATTTGATAGGGAAACAGGAGTGGATGACCTGTATAAAATAAATATATCAGATAGCTTACTAGTAGTGGGATCCTTAGGTTGTCCTCTCAGGGTTTCCCCCTGCTAGGTGGCAACCTCATTTCACATTATACTTATTTGGTAGTTATATGCTTAGGATTTCCCCCTGATAGCCTTGTGTCAAACATTGCATGGGCTTGCATTTGATCCTTGATCCTGTGGGAGTTAGAAACAAGCAAAAAATAGCTATCTCACAGTTTCAACGTCTTGTGCTGGCCACTAGTAGAGGTTTAGAGTTGTTTGTGTTCTCAACCAATCCAAATATTCCCAAAACAATTCTTAGGTAGTTGGACCCTATTGCCTCTGGGCTAAATGGCACCAATTGACTATGAATGTTAAGTCCACGTGTCTGGCGCTTAGCTAGTACTTCCGAAGGGGTTATCTGGGTTAGCGTGAAGGTCCGTAACGGGGCCGAGGACCGAGACGGAAGTCGGACGGACTACGGACGGGGGACGGAGGCGCCGGGAACTCAGGGTAGGTTGCGGAATGGTTCAATCCGGTCACTGAGGTGTTCGAGGTCGAAGGGACTTGGCTTCAACTTATGTGTTGCGCCCTCCTCGATTGTCTGTCCCTAATTTCGGAAAGGAGGCGGGAGTTTACCAGAAATGAATCGGAAACTGGTGGGAGACTAAATCGATATTCGTACTAGCGAACAGTCTAGTCGACTGGAAGACTATATGCATGTGACTATCCTTGTAAGGTAGAAGACAAACGGTTTCCACTACATCACGTGACCGTGACATTGTCACAGTCACAGCGCAAAAATTTTCATCATCCAAAAAAAATTTGAAAAAAAATTGTATTCTGCTATAGAAGATGGCAATTTTTTTGGAGAAAATGATTGTGCCACACTATACAATATGAGCCTTGTCTAACTCAGCTAGAATAGTATCTGGCAAGGTACGGTGACCTCTGTACTTCCGACTGGCCCAAGCTGCTTGACTACCTGTGAGGCCTTTCTGATATGCATCCATAAACCGTAATGATCTTGTGGAGAATCTGAAAGAAACAAGTGTCAATGACTGAATGAAACAGGATAAAAATGCAATGGGAGTATGACAGATATATAAGTGCATGACATACCTTCTCATTGAATCCAAAGGCACAGTATTCAGAGCAAGAATAACATTTCTTTCAAGATCAGCTTCTGATGATGATGCAGGAAACTCGCGGTACACCCTCTTAGCAAATCCCCAGCATTGTTCAATGAAGCTGACCTCACAATGGAATCCCGGATAGAAAATCATCTGGTACCCACGTGATTCAACAAGCTCCTCAAGTTTGGATTTCTG
>QLPG01005908.1:0-24987 GCA_003314385.1 Gomphus sp. MG54
TACCCATCCGACCCCCTTCGGCTTTCCCGAGGCCTGTCAGTATGTACGGTTCCTGACAGGTCGGTATAGAGAATGATACCCGGTATGGCATGGAGTGCCATAGCAATGGTGCTTATATACAGTAGTTAGTGTTAGAGCGCAAAAGTAAAAACTGTATTATTATGTAAGCTAAATTCAAACTCAGATCAAAACATCGAAGATGTAATACATAAAACAAGTCATATCTGGCGAAATACCAGTCATATCAAATGGAAACATAAAAGGGGGACTTTAGTATATCTTAACACACCCCCTCAATGAAGTCTCCCTTCATTTCTGCAAACTCCCAAGCCTGTCCTGCACTTCTCATGTTTCACCTTAACAAGTCCCTTTGTGAGCACATCTGCAACCATCTCTCTGTAGGCACAAATTGGAGCTTGAGCAATTTCTTCTCAACTTTGTCTCTAAGCCAATGGGACATCACATCAATGTGCTTCATTTGAGAGTGATGCTCAGGATTCTTGGACACAGCAATTGCAGGCTGGCTGTCACAGTAAATGGTGAGTTGTGGGATATGATAGCCAAGCTCAGTGAGTAGCTGTTTCAACCACATGGCCTCCCATCCTGCAAAATTAGCTGCCATGTATTCAGCATCAGAGGAGGATGTGGCCACAGTTGGTTGTCGCTTGCTGCTCCAGCTCACTGCAGCTCCACCAATGAAGAAAGCATAACCAGTTGTTGACCACCTTCTGTCCTCATCCCCAGCATAATTTGCATCCCTGGAGCATTGGCTGGGGACTAGGGCTAGGGGGACCATAGGTCAATCCAAGATCAGCAGTGCCCTTGAGGTATTTGAGCACATGTTGGATAGCCTTCCAATGGCCTAGGCCAGGATTTGAGCTAAACTGGCCAAGTTCACCAACAGCATGTGCAAGATCTGGCCTGGTCCCAACAGCAAGGTAATTCAGGCTTCCAACTGCAGCAAGATATGGGATGTCCTTCATTGCCACTCTCTCATCTTCAGACTGTGGGCAGAGGTCTTTGGAGAGATGACAGCCTGGATCAAGAGGTGTGGCAACTGGTTTGCAATTCTCCATATTGAATCGCTTGAGAACATCCAAGATATACTTGTGCTGGTTGATGTGAAGTGTCTGGTTGGCTCTGTCTCTGTGGATTTCAAGTCTAACAATGTCCCATGCAGGTCCCATGTCTTTCATCTTAAAGCATTTTGCAATTTCAGCCTTGATTTTGTCAAGATGTGTTCGACTTGTTACAGGCCATGAGCTGGTCATCAACATAGACTGGGATGTAGACTTTGATAGTGCCATGCTGGTACATGTAGATGTTGGTGTACATATGCACCATACCCCTGAGAGACCAATCACAATATATTCACACTTTTATTTGAAAATGATATCGAACTGTGCGCTTTTCAATTCTCTATTTTTCGAATATTTTTCTGTATTTTTATCCTCAATATTGAGGAAGATATTGTGTATTTACTTGTACGCGACTTATGGGCGCTTACCCACGCACAATGTGACGTGCGTGGCTGGCTCCCTGGATAGGGACCGGTAGCCTGGCTCAAACCTTCGATAGGGGCAGGAGCCGGCTCTAGTATATGTGCAGGTGAAACATCACTCGCACATACTTCCCTCCTCAGTGGTTGACTACACTGAGGAGGTGAGTTGTATAGTATATTAATGTAGTGTCCGGGCTAATTTTCCCATTCATTTTTATTCTGTAAGATAAATAAATAGGTATATTTCTTTAATATACATTAGTGGTTGACTACACTGAGGAGATAAATAAATAGACTGCCTAAGAAATTCTCAAACCTACTGCATACTTGCTCATAATCTCATCAGTAGAGACAGGAATCGACCTTGTATCTGCTGAATTACATCTGCTGAAATGCCTGGTCCAACTTGGCATGCCATCTGTTTCCTCCTTGCCTGGTCCCATAAATGGCTTTGTGCAGTTTCCCAACCTTTTCTCCCTGCCTGTATCCATCTGAAAGTTCCATGTAGACCTCTTCTTCAATCTCACCGTTAAGGTATGCAGATTTGAAGTCAACTTGGTCTAATTCCAGAACTTCTAATGCAGTAATGGCTAGGAGCACTCTAAGGGTGTTGAATCTCATAACAGGGGCAAATGTTCCTGTGAAGTCAATGCCTGCCTTTTGAGAATAACCCTTGGCCACCACTCTGGACTTAAAGTGGTCAATGGAACCATCAGGAACCTTTTTCAGCTTGAAAACCCATTTGGAGCCAATAGCCTTCTTTCCAGGAGGGAGATCAATTACAGTCCACACATTGTTGTCCATCAGTGACTGATATTCGTCTCCACAAGCTTCCTTCCACCATGGTGTATCAATTCGAGACATGGCTTCTTTATAGGTGAATGGTTCTGGGAGTTCTGGAGCATCACTGAGGCAGACAAGTTCATAAAGTGGGTGCTGAGGAAATGTCATGGCAGAGTCAGCCTGTTCCACCCCCTCATTCTCAGCAACCACCTCTTCATTCCCAGCAACCACCCCCTGATTTGGATCCCTCTGACGAGGAACAGGAGGAGGATTATGATACTGAGCAGCATTTGGGACTAGCCACCAAGGTTGAGGTGGGATATGAATACACTCTGACCATCTTAGAGCAGGTGGTGGAGGGGATGGTGGAGGGGCAGGAGAGTCTTGGGGACAAGGATTTGGTGGTGGATCAGGTGGAGGAGTGTCATTATCATGTGCAATGACAGGAGTATAGGGAGGCACAAGCACTTGGTGGTGGGCAGGAGGGTCATCAGAGATGTCAATCAGCCTCTGTGGTGGTTTCTGCTTTGCAACAGTGCCATAATTGAGTGAAGAATGATGAGATTCATCAAATATGACATCTTTGCTGATAATCACTTGTCTTGCTACTGGATCCCATAGTCTCCATGCCTTAGTGCCAGCTGCATAGCCAATCATGACACATTTGGTTGTGTGTGACTCAAGGTGTCGTCGCTTGGCTTTGGGGACATGCACATATGCTGTGGAGCCAAAGGCCCTAAAGTGGGTGACAGAGGGTTTATGACTATGCCAGGATTCAAGAGGAGTGTGATAGAGCAGTGCTGAAGTGGGTGAGGAATTGTGGACTTCAACAAATGCCATAGCAGCTTCACCCCAGAATGTAAGAGGGAGGTTTGCATCATGGAGCATGGAAATTATCCCTTCCTCCAATGTCTGGTTAAAGCGCTCTGCAACTCCATTCTGCTGACGTGTGGCTGGTGCAGTCTTCTCTCTGAATATCCTAGAAGAGGCAGTTAATGATCCAAACTCTTTGGAAGAGTATTCCCCTCCTTTGTCATCTCTCAGTGTCTTTATGGTCTTTCCAGTCTGGTTCTCCACCAATGCCTTGTACTGCTTAAATGTGTCCAGTACCTGGTCTTTAGTTTTCATCAGGTAGATGTAAATAAGGTGAGACTTGTCATCAATGAAGGTGATCCAATATTTGAATCTCCGAGGAGTGGGTACTTTTAATGGACCATGGACATCAGAGTAGACAAGTTGGAGGATTTGGGTGACTCTGGAAGAGGCTTTCTTTAGGAATGGTTCTCTGTGTTGTTTCCTATGAATGCATGCTTCACATATTGCAGGGAATGGAGTGTCTGAAGTGATATCCATCCCTTCCACCATGTCCTAAGTAATGAGTCACTTGATAGCATCAATGCCAAGGTGGCCAAAATGACGGTGTGAAAGCTCCAAGTCCAAAGTATTTGATGCAGCAATGTGTGCTGTGTTCACCTCATCCTGAGTGAGTGTATCCCCATCTAGGTATGCAAGTCTCCCTTTCACAGTGGCAGTCAGGATCAGTTTGCCCATTTTATAAAACTTCAAGATGGTTCCCACAATTTCAACCTTAATCCCACCATGGACAGTCAAGAAGAGGACTGAGAGGAGGTTGCTTCAAAGTTGGGGAACATATAATACATGAGAAAGAAGTATAGGAGTCAATTTCTTGTCCTTTGGGCAGAAAACCACTGTGCCAATCCCTTCAGAATACACCACACTATTGTCTGCCAATTCTATGGCCTGTCAAGCACCGTACATACTGACAGGCCTCGGGAGAGCCGAAGGGGTTAGACGGGTAAAGGCCAAGTCCTGCAGGCTAGAAGTAGTGGCATGGCTTCAACGTGCTCATGCGTTGCGCCCTACTTCCAATGTGTGCCACCGATTTGGGACAGAGGGATACCTGGGAGGGTGCCGAGAGTGTCGGCCCAGGTAAAGGACTTGGGACAGGGGAAGGGAGGACAAGAAGGCGTAAACCTAGTTGATTTCCAGAATGAAGAACCATCTACATACATTGGCTACTTATATAGGCTAATAAGTGAGATGTGGAACAGAGTGGCACAAGGAATGGAGAACAATAAGGTATGAAGAATCATGTGGAGGTATTGTCCACAATGATCAGGAATAGAACAAGGAATGTGGACAACAATAGAACAATAAAGTATGGCCGAGGACAAAAGAGTGAGTGAGAATAGAACAATGAGAGTGGCCGAACATAAAACAATAGGGCCACTGCCGAGTGGCAACAAAGAGTGAATGTCCTGAAGGTAAACAGGCAAGGGGAAGGAAGGGGAATGAAGGAATGACAAAGGATAGAGGGGATAGGATGAGGAAAGTGAACCAAATAATGAGCCAAATGTACCAGACCGAGAACATGTACTGGTGAGGGATGCCTTGTCACTGGTGTGTGGGACTAAAAGGCAAGGGTTGTTCGGTCGGTACTACCGAGTGAACCAGAGCTTGGAATCAGGGGCTTGACATGGCCACTTTGAATAAGAGAATATTAGTAAATTATAAGATTGTTCTGGATGTTATGAATATGAAGATAAATCAAAGGTAATATCCAAGGCTTTGATAGATTTCGTCTATTGGTATGCTGTATTCCCCGGTGGTAAATGATTAGTAAACACAACTTATTATGAAGTCGGCTCTAGTGGTTTCAGTTAGGGCTATAGAGTTATTCAATAGACTGATCTTTGACAGAGGTGTTGGAGATTTTTCACTAACTACTAATGCTGCAATGCTGCAGCTATTTGTACACATTGTAATCGGCACAGCTAACTAGTAAATCCCCTTCTTGGACTGCTCCTTGATAGACTGTGCTTCGCAGTCACTTGTATCCATAGTATCCCCATGACCGTAAGTCCCTCTTCATTTGTTATCTTTTATGTAACAATCCACTTCAATAATCATGTTTCCATTAGATAAGAGGCCACAGTAGTAAAGCTCAGGCATAGCTATAACTGAATTTGAACTTCAGCAAGGTTCATATAAGAGGGGGAACTCTGGTTGGGTGGTCTCCATTGAACATGATGGTCAGTACATCGAAACCAATCATTAGCCAGCTAACTCCCCCCACCACTTCTAACTTTACTGGGGCACATGTTGCGGCCATGTTGACTTATCCTGATCTCCATATAAAGGACAATTCCAAGATCCTGGAAGTGATCAACACCATGTGAAGCTTGCACAACATGTGAGTCCCTTGGTTTGAGGGGTCTACATATAAGAGCTCCAGGGTATGTGTTTGAATTCTTGATGGTCGTAATCTTGGTGATTTCTTTTAGTATTCAAAACTCAAAACACCTATACTGACCGCTAGGGATAAAGATGAACCCTTCAACTGCCTATCATCCCCAGACAGATAGACAAATGGAATGCATCAACCAAGAGGTGGAGCAGTATTGGCAGCTGTTTGTCAACCAGGAGCAGGATAACTGGGTAGAATGGTTGCCATTGGCAGAGTTCAGCTATAATGACAAGATCCAAGTATTGACAGGGTACTCTCTATTCTACTTAAACTATGGACAGCATCCAAGGAAGTCCACAGATCTATGATGGGACACAGAAAGAGAGGTGGCAGATGTGTTTGAGAGAAGGATGAAGAAAATAAGAGAGGAGTCAGCAGCAGGACTAGAAAAGGTGGCATCAGACACGAAGAAGTATTATGACAAAGGAAGGCAATGTTAGAAAATAAAATTGCCATATAGATCAATAATTGCACTCAATATCAACAGGCACATCAACCACTCCATGAATGACACAAAATACATGACATTAACACAAGTCATGTCACAAAATAAGCTGGCATGCCATTTACTATGGGCATGGAGGGGCTAAAACCACCTAATATATTTTGACAACTAACTAAACTATTTATACAGCATAGAAATGGGAAAACTATACTAACAATGATGTTATCTATGATGCATTGTGACAGAAAGTCACATGTTAATGACAATAATACATGTATATCAAAAGATATGCAGTAGTACTGATACAGAAAACTGAGGAAAATGTAGAAAAATAAGGAAAATGACATATTAAATATCCCAACAGGCAAGACATACCACAATATCAAGTGGAAGACAAGGTTTACTTCGAAGGCCTTAATGTCACCACCAACCAACCCTCAAAAAGACTAGAAGACAGACATTATGGCTGATTCCCAATTGTAGCCAAAGTGGGAGAACATGTTTATAAACTGCAACTACCCCCCCAATTGGAAGAACATCCATCCTGTGTTTAATACTGTCCTTCTACATCCTGTCCAAACATGCACATCCTCCATACAATAAAACCTGACACCCCCTCCACCAGTAGTGACACCAAAAGGAGTGGAGTATGAAGTAGAGGAAGTTCTGGACTCCATAATGCATAGAGGAGTACTGCAATATCTGGTGAAGTGGGTTGGATACCCCAGAGAATAGAATTCATGGGTTCTGGAGAAAAATATGAGCAATGGAATCCAGAAAAGACAAGAGTTCCACAGGTGATTCCCAGTGACACCCAGGTAGATAGGCCATATCTTCCACAGACTACCCTTCCACCTGTACAAAACCCTGGAGTGAAAGTGATGTGCAAGAGGATGCATAATGGATGATGTGCAGAGGCATAGGAAATACATCTGGAACATATGTGCAGTTGAGAGGTGTGGGCAGTATGTAGAAGGCCATTGCATGCATGGTGGTGGTGGGCATAGAAAGTGGGCATGGCAAGTAGGTGCAATGAGTGTGTGATGGCAGGTGTGACAGGTGCATGAGTGAGAGCCAGGAAGTGCACAGGTGAGGGCACAAGCCAATGCAGTGATATATGAACATGTCCAGGAAATGTGCATATGCAATGGTAGGTATGGCAGGTGTTGTTGGGGATTTGGGAATATCCCCTATCATTTCTGGTCATTTTTTCGAGCTTAATCAGTCTGCATATGTCCAAACCTCTTCCAATGAAAATATTCACTTAAAAACACCATATCTTGGCAACAAAAAATATAATAATATTTTTGGTAGGCCAATCAAGAGTGAAATACCTCTAGTAATTAACTCTTGATTTGCAAGAAGATTGAGCCAACAGATAATCATAAAAATATGTATATTTTCGCCAATCTATGTATGGATCTGCAAGCCACAGCAACTATGGAACCAATATTCAAACCTATAAAAAAGGCTCTAATTTTCTGGCTCAAGTTTTCAGTCAACAATGTCCAACAAATTCCTGGACTTATATAATACTAATTACATAAATGGTCAGTCCAGAAGTATGGCTTACATAATATTAGTATTTCGTGACATGACCAGTCACAAAAGTACCAGTCGTGGGAACCTTATATTTCTTTTATTGTAAAAGTAGATACAATGGTGACACAATGACTCCTCAGGCTTCCAAAGCATTCCAATACCTTCCAAACACCTCCACAAGCTTCATGAAGATATTGCCTTATCAGGAGATTACATAATTAGCTTAGAATTAGTATAAAAGAAGCTAGTTATGTAGTGTAAAATAACAATCATTTTTCACCTACATCAATCCACAGGATTAAGCAAGTGCCAGCAGCATTCTCATAAGTAGACTGAAGTCTTCTTAAATAACTGGTCTGAAGACCAGAAGCTACACTCTAAAATGATTCCAAAGACTTGTTGATTAAAGTTTATTCTGAAGAGTAAACTTTAACCTTGCTACCGAAGCGGCAGGTTACCCTCATAACCTAAATTCATAAAAACTAAGAAAGAACTAAATCAACTAAAAATAGAAAAGTGGAAATAAATATAAACCAGTCTAGAACTAATAGTTTAACACTCTTAAACTATTAATTCTATATGTAACGGTCAAGACACCTGACAAGCCCCCCCTTAAATATTCTCTTTGGACAAACAACCCGGATCAGAATCAATAAAGACATCTTGCACAGCTACAAGAGATTTCATTAAATCTTTATTGCAATACTCTTGTGATAACAGACTAAGTGAATCTCTGGAGTATAATCTCTTAATTGGGTTCTCCGTTAAAATAGCCTGTGCAGGTGTATTTTGTTGTCCTCCTGTATCTTGTTGGAGAACTTGACTTGCCTTGGTTCACACTAAAGTTTTGTCACAGCTTCTCGGGTCCAAAACAGGTGTGCAGGTGAGGACTGGGAGGTGTACTAGTATGAGTGCATGTGGCAGGCATGACAGATGGGCACAGAAAGTGTGCGATGGTGGGCACAACAGGGGGGAATAGCAAGTGTGAAATGGAAGACACAATGCAGGTGGGCACAGTGAGTGTATAATGGAAGATGCAACAGGTGGGCACAATAAGTGTGCAATGGCAGACATGACAGGTGGGAACAGCAAGTGTGTGATGGTGGATGTGACAGGTGGGTGAGTGAGGGCTAGGAAGTGTACAGGTGCAGGTGCAAGTCAGTGCAACAATGTGTGAATAAAGCTGGGAGGTGTGCAGGTGAAAACACATGCAGGTACAATAAAGAAAAAAAACTGAGTTGCCACACACACTGGTACAACAAGGAAAGGACCTGTGAAAAACACTGAGTTGCTGTGCATGCTGTCAGGATGAGAAAATGACATGTGATTGTTAATGACGTGGAAAAGTCACCTATAACTGATGAAAGTGACACATTTTTGCTTATCAGTGATGACTTGAACCTCACTGGCATTGATCTGGAAGATGTGCATGCTGTTTGCATTGAAATTGACAAATCGACTGCAAACTCACCTTGTGTCGAAGTTTATGACTCAGGGTGCAAAAGGCACATTACAGCCTACTGCAATGAAGTTCAAAACTTCGTTGAAATTCCTCCTAAGTCATTCCAGGCTGAAAATAGACAGAGTTTCAATGCAGTAGGAACTGGAGAAATGGTTATCGACATACCAAATGGTGTTGATGTCTCCAAACTGAAGTTCTCAGAAGTTTTGTACTCACCTGATGTGGGTTACACGCTCATGTCGGTTGGACGACTCGATGATGCCAGTTTTGCCATGACATTTTCAGATGGCGATTGTGTTATATGTAGGCAAAGTGGAGAGCAAGTTGTCTCAATCCACAAATCCAGATGAGGCTTATACCGAGTCACCCATGAGTATGATATAGCAAATTCTGCAGCAGAGACACTCACTTTGGAACAACTCCACCATCATCTAGGTCACATTTCACCTGAAGCAGCCAAAAGACTTGTCACTAGAGGTTTTGTAATGGGGATCAAGTTAGATGGGTTACCTTCGGTGGACCCCTTCTTTTGCAAATCCTGCATATATGCAAAAGCGACCCACAAGTCTGTCCCCAAGATCCGAGAAGGCAAACGTGCCTCCAATTTTGGTGACAAAGTACATAGTAATCTGTGGGGACCAGCCCCAGTTGGGACAAAAGCTGGAAAACATTATTATATCACTTTCACAGATGATATGGCATGGTTAACTCACCTGTACCTTCTGCGCACCAAAGATGAGGCCCTTGCCGCCTACAAAGAATATTCCTCATGGTGTGAGACACAGCTCAATATGAGCATCAAGACCTTACATTCAGACCAAGGAGGAGAATACCTAGGGAAGAACTTTGAGCTTTATCTCAAGTCAAAGGGGACAGCACAAAAACTTACCATACATGACACCCCCCAGCACAATGGTGTAGCCGAGAGATGCAACCGAATGATTATAGAGTGCATATGAGCACTGTTGCATGCGAGCAGTCTTTCAAGATTTCTGTGGGGGGAAGCTGCTTGTCATGTAGTCTGGTTGATGAACAGAACACTTACCAGGGCTGTTGAAGATAAAACACCTTATGAAGCCACGCTTGAAAAGAAACCCAATTTACAGGACATGCATGAATGGGGAGAGAAAGTTTGGGTCCATACTGAGATTGGAGACAAGCTATGTGGACGCGTAACTCAAGGGCATTGGTTAGGTGTTAAATCTGCATGTCAGCACTTAGCTAGATACTTCCGGAATGGGATTCCAGGGGTTCTGAATGGTTTCCAGGAAGGGGTTCATACTCCAGAGGCAGAAGGGCTAGAGGTTGGGTTCACAGTTGGAAACAAAAAAGCAGAAAGATGGGAGCGCCTGGGGCTTAGACTGTTGGCGGTATTAGATAGATTGACTAGTCGTTTGAGTGGTTTGAAGTTGCAGGGACTTGGCTTCAACTTATGTGTTGCACCCTCCTCGATCATCTGTCCCTAATTTCGGAAAGTTGGAAAGTTTACTGGAACTTAATTGGAAACTTCGACGCAGAATTAAGTCGATATTTGTACTGGCGAATAGTCCAGTTGACTAGTGGCTTATATACAAGTAACTATTCCTTGTACTATCTTTTTACCAAGTAAAAACAAGGAGAGGGTAGAGTACAAGGGCTTAATAGAAAACGAAGAACAAGGGAGTGAGGTACACGATAATATAGCACGTTGTTCATCAAAGGAGTGGAACCTTGGTTTTGGAATCACAGAAGGTTGGGATTGCAGAAACTTTGGGTTAATGCATTGGGTTCGGAAAGTGGATGTCTCAGGATTTTGGTGGTTGGAAGGTCCAGAAATGGTTCGGATGGTCATGGGAATTAATGGGGATTATTATAGGTATGGGCCATAACATTAGGTATCAATGAATGCAGCAAGGGTTGTCGAGTTTACTGGCCTTACAAGCAAATGGTCACCGTGGAATGCAATATCTACTTTGACCTGTCAGCTTCTCGTATTAAGGGGGAGGAATGGCAGGTAGTCGAAACAAAAACTGACCCACCAATTCCCAAACTGACTGTCACCGCTGCACCTCCAATCCCTGAAATAAATCCAACCGATTCCAAGAGTGAAATACCTGCAAAACAAATATGCAAACCCAGTCGGTGCATCTGGGACATTCTAGAAGGTCATGGCACCTCAACTCACTGACTATCCGACCCTGCTATCGCAACAGGAATTCAACTGCCCACTGTCACAGAGAAAGCTACTCAAGTTCTGGAGGGAGAGGGATTAGCTGATTAGATGATCTTGACAGAAGATGCAAACGAGTACTTACTAGTGGCCGAAACAAGTGAGGTCGAGGATATAGAGCCCCAATCCTTGGCAGAAGCAAGATGCCATCCAGACTGGGACCTATGGGAGAACGCTATACATGAAGAAGTAGCCATACTAAAGGAGGCTGGGACTTGGGAACTCACCAATCCACCCAAAAATGCAAACATTGTCGGCTCACAGTGGGTTTTTTCGTGCCAACAAGGACACTACAGGCAACGTTGTCTGCTATAAGGCCTGCCTTGTTGCACAGGGTTTCTCCCAGGTGCCCGGTATCAATTATTTTGACATGTTTTCCCCCATCACAAAACTAGCTTCAATTAGAACTATGCTTTCTCTGGCTGCTGCAAATGATATGGAACTACATCAGATTGATATCAAGGGTACATACCTAAACTGAGAACTCACCACTGGCAAAACAATCTACATGGCTCAACTACCCGGCTACCATGCTCCAAATTCCTCAGGAAAGGTATGCCATCTCATAAAAACACTATATAGGTTAAAACAGTGGGGAAGGTGTTGGTATCAGAAGCTGGCTGAAACCATGACTCACCACCTGCAATTTGCTAGATGCAATGTCGACCAAGTGGTATTTTTTCAATGTAATGGTCATGATCTTGAAATTGTATTAGTCCATGTGGATGACTGCACTATTGCAGCAACATCAATCCGGCTTGTCGAAGACTTTAAGGTGCAGATTTCTGAACATGTAGCAATCACTAACCTGGGTGAGCTGCACTGGTTATTAGGAATTGAAGTAAAAAGAAACCATGATCAACATACCATCCACCTTTCTCAAGAATCATACATCATTTCAATCCTTTGACGCTTCAATTTGGATGAATTAAAACCCACATCAACTCCTATGTAACCCAGATTACTGCTCACCATGTCCCAGACCCTAAAAATGACTGCCGAATGGGCCCAAATGCATGACATGCCATATCAAGAGGCTGTTGGATCGTTGATGTATGCCGCCCTAGGGACATGACCAGATATCACATATGCCATCCAAACATTGTCCTGGTACTCGACGAAGTTTGGACCAGCACATTGGGAGGCTGTAAAAAGAGTCTTTCATTACTTAAATGGCACAAAGAAGCTCTGGCTGACTTACAGATGAGCCAAGATGGAACTAACAGGCTATGGTGACATGGATGGTAGCATGGCCAAAGATAGACATGTGATATCATGATATGCCTTTGTCATAAATGGTGGTGCTGTGTCCTGGAGCACAAAGTGTCAGAATGTTGTTTCACTTTCTATAACAGAAAGTGAATACATAGCTGCGGCCCATGCTGCAAAGGAGGCCCTTTGGCTCTGATCCCTCATCCAACAATTTTTTGACATACAGTTGTCGCCTACAACAATGTTTGGGGACAATCAATCGGCCATCACGCATGCAAAAGAGGATCAGTACCACGTGTTAACCAAGCACATTGATGTACATTGCCACTTCATCTGTTGGATCATCGAAAAGGGAACCATTCACCTGGTTTACTGTCCTACCAAGGATATGGTTGTAGATACCCTTACCAAAGCCCTCCCTTCAGCAAAAGTTAAGCATTTTGCCATTGAAATTGGGCTGACTACAGTTTGAGGGGGAGTGTAGGAGTGGCAATGGCCAGGGCAGGACAATGCAAACCATGTCACCCCATGTCACTCCATTGTGACACAAAGAATCCATTATTATCCCAAAATATATTGTGCTGTGCAACATTTTCTTATTTTTTTTTTTCATTTCTCTTTTGTTCTCTAAAGATTATAAAAGAGATGGTTATTTTTTCCTTTCCCTCAGTACTTTGCACCGAGAAAATACTGAGGTAAGAAGCATTGTTACATTTTACTTTCAACTTGTTACTTATTTATACACTTGTAGAAATTGTATAGGTAAATAATACAGTACTTTGCACCGAGCAAATACTGAGAAATTGTATAGTTGCAATTTAATCTTTCAGGAGGGATAACAAACAAGTGACACAGGTGCTTATACCAAGCGAGCACTAGCTCCTGGAAACCAGTACTTTGGATCACCCAGTAGACAGGCAACAGTGATTGCATGCATTTCCATGAGGACATTCACCTTAAAGGGGGGCAGTTTCCTAATAGCCAGTCTCGGATACATTGTAATGTCATGATTTCTCCACTCCTCTCTCTATTGCTTGTTATTTGACTCTGCTACTCTGCCAGACCATATGTACAGTTCTTACTTAGTTAGTTAAAGCTCAGTCTTGACCTGGTAAATATACCGACAAGTATCATTGCTCATTTCCCTCTTCCACTCCCAAGTATTGAATCTCTTGTTGTTGCTGACAGATTGAACAACTGACCAACCTTCTCATTGTGTGCTGAGTCAATAACCCAATACCTCAAACCAGACTCCCAGGTTTGGGCCTGTGGGAATTTGGGAGATTATACAACCAGACCCAAAGAAAGGGTAGGGTATGATGGAGAAGCAGTGTGTGGGCACAGGGTACATAGAACATGGGACTCACTAGCAAGGGGACTTAGGTTTTCCTCTTAGGAATCCCCCCATTGCTAGGCGAAGTCTCCTCCCTTTGTATACATAGATGAGTAACTGAACTAGGAATCCCCCTATTGCACTGTGTGACAACTCTTAGGTGCCACTGGGATTGCCCTTAGAGATCCAAAGAGACAACTCTAAGGAATCCTTCACCTACTAACTACAGTTATATATGTACCATTGCCATGATGCTCTGTTCATATTGGGCATCATTCCCCACATTGGTTGGGTGTAAGGCCAGGGAACCAGTGTCACTGGTGACTGTGAAAGGTGCAGCTGATAGCCATGATTGATGTCCACTGATGGCAGCTGCCAGCAATAATGGTTATTTGGCATGTATCTCAATAGCACCAAACAGATGTGTGCCAAACAAATCTCAGTCAGTGGGTAGGACCTCGGTCAGTGTAGTTTTGGTCAGGGCCCAGTCTCAGGGGTTCCTCTGACAACACCACATTGAAATATGGACTAATCACCAGAATGTGGAGTACTTCTGGACTTCAAAGAGGCTGCACTGACCACAGGCTTACTGGTTGCTTTACCTTTCATGCCTTGACTTCAACCTACAACATCGACCAGGGGTCATGATGGGAAAGTCTGACATCCTATTATGGCAGCCAGACCATGCTTGGGAGTGGGCAATAACAGTGATCTGGTTTTACTGCATCCCAAACCATCCACTCTTTGGGCCCTTGAGGGACTTTCACTGGGGGGAGAGGAGCATCAGATCACCCAAGATCTGAGGAAGGCATTTGGGGAGGAAGTGTTAGAAGATGAGGTAGCAGAAACAGTTCATAAGTTATGGGAAGGAGGAGGGAAGTATCTGGTCTCAGCTGAGTGGGGAAAGACTGACAGATTGCTAACCTTCTGAGGCAAGGCATATATCCCAGATGCAAAAGACCTCCGATTATGGATCATGGCCCAGCACCACAACTCTAGGATCACCCACCACCATGGCCATTAGAAGACCCTGGAGCTCATCTCCCAGAATTACTGGTGGCCCCACATATCTCAGTACATTGGTGAGTCAAAATCTCCCAAGATCTCATGATAACATGATTTTTACAAGGAGCATGAGATCTTTGAAAATTAATTATCTCAGGTCAATTAACGCTGGCTATAGTTGGTTAATTTCCTATGACAAGTGCTCTCAAAGGTGATTTTGAATGATCTTCAGATCTCACTTCAAATATTTTTCATCTCATTGTTTGTTTCAAAGCGTTGGGAATCGATGGAGCTCAGACTGATATCACATCCGGCGTCCCGCCGTCTTTCTTATAGTACAGTGTATGACGCTTGATGATATCACTTCTCAACTTAGAGTCTCACACAACCACTGTCTCCTTCTTCTAATCATCCTGCCTCACTGCGTCTCAGCCCAGCTGCTCGTACGTCCATCCAACGGCCTTTGCGGGACAAGCTTAAGTAACGGATTCAGAGGTCGATGGTTTCCTACTGGCTTATGCCAATTAATAACTGTGCTCATCGACTCGCTCAATGCAAGGATCTAAGTCGGGAGCTCTCCAACGACATCCGACATGTTTTTCAATCCCCTCACATACCTGGATATTCTCCCAGACGCTGACTTCATTCTGGGTCTTCAGGATAACGGTGGTTCCTCGATGAACATCCCAGCTGCGTATCACCTACAGAAAAACCTCTCATGAGTTCCCATCTATCAATAAACTGGCTCGACCACGGACCTGCGAAGCCGTCCCCCTTCCTTTGTGGCAACATCCCGCAGGACAGGGTGCTTGAAGAATGGGGTGTCAGAGGCCCCGAGTGGAGCGTATGCGGTCAGAAAAATATTTTTCTTCCTGCAGTTCTCGAGCAACGTTGTTTGTGGGTACCCAGGACTCAATAGAACATACGAACCAGGGAAACAAAATTGAAGGCAACACCGGGATGATGGAGTTCGACCTAAGTAATTTCCTTCCTTTTTTCATTGAAATTGTAGGCGGGCCTGGTTCGTCACGGGGAATATTGTAGCTTCATTCAAAGGATCTCCAAAGGTTTGATAGTAAAATTTGATACCCCAATTGCTTTCACTCTACCAGTTACAGAAAGTCATTTCGAGCAAAAGGTCGTTGTTGTACACCCATCTGCTGCGTACAGCTTTTCCATCTCTTTCCATGCATCTACGTAGGTTGGAGACTCCTCCTGAAGAGATACCATTCCTGCTATAACATATAAACTATGAAGCAAGTTTGAGGCAAAGAAATACCATCCCATTATCTTTCGGACTCATAGGCCTGTGAATCAGCCATAAATATATATACTGGAGTCCAAAGCTCTGGAGTGAGGATTCAAAATCCCAGCTGACAGCCTTCCGAAACAACTTGGTCGTCACAAAGATCTCATCGCGGGGAATCCCAGACTCTCGAATCGCTTGCCGGACAGCCGCTTCATTGTCTGACGGAAACAACATGTGTGCAACAGAGAGAGCAGCCCTGACGTGGGCTGACTCACCGAATCCCGCGGCCCCGGTCGTGATAGAAAGGTAAACAAGAGATGTATGATAGTAATACGATTTACTGTATAGATAAGTCTGACTATAGTTTAAAAGGGACATGACCTCTCATATCAATCAAGCAATTAAATATAAATAAAAGCCTTCAACGCGATCTTGACCATTTCTTCGGTCTTCCCTCCCCTACCAGATTTCCTCATCCAGCAACTTAAGCCCAAAGGTCGTTATCGCATGGTCAGTGTGCAGGGTTGCAATGCAGATCATCCCACATGTGACGTATTTAAGACCAAGCGCCGGCACTTGTTGCCCATTATTGAAAGTAGAGTTGGGAACTCGACTCGACATGGAGTACGATTACAAACCACTCTACCCCTAGTGTAAGAAAGGTAGCGCTAACAGGCGCTCGATCCGTTATGCGGGGTGGGTGCCACATGGTGAGGGATTTTGTTTCAGGCATACAGAAATGTTGGCGAAGCTGAGGTCCTCTATCACGTTTTTGTCAGCGAAAAACTTTCATCAGCCGAGGAAAAGCGTCGATCGATCGGTCTTTCAGATGTCACGCGGAAATTTTTTTTTATTGTTTTCTCAACAACATCTTTACTTTTGTTTGAAAATGTATATTTGGCCCATTTCGATTCTTCACCGCGATAGTACTTGTAGAGTAAGCTGTCGGCTAGAGAGCTACCATTTTTTGCTATCCTGTCAAAAGCTACAACAGACATGATACTTTTCTTTACTTGACACTCATTTTCACACCATTTATCACTTTCCAGACGGCAACGTTGAGAGCACTTGGAGTCCAATAAAGCCCAAGTTCTTCAGTGCAGTGTGGCTGATGGTCCAACACGGTCTACCCGACCAATATACGCGATCAAAGAACCGCTTTCACTTCGATTCTTTGGTCCACCCATCAAAACGCCAAGCATCAAGGTACATGCCTTGGCTCGTCTCCCAAAATTAACACATTTTCAAATCGCTCCCCAATTTTTTTCAAGGAGGAGTTGGAAATGTCAGCTTCTTGAAGACTCTGCCTCAACAGTCATGGTAGTGGCACAGTGGAAGTCGTGAGAGTCACATGATCTCGAAGTAATTTTCCACTGAATAGCCCAACAGCATAATGTACTGACCATGTACATTGATATCATAACTACGAGTGTTGACCTCTAGACAACCTAGAGTGTGTGCAAGTGAAAATTTATGCACATGGATTGAATTTTGTCTATGAGAAGCGTTTCGCTTCCACACCAGATCCATGAGCAACGATTTTACCACACGCGGAAAATTCTCATATTGCACTAAATAATAGCGCCCGCAAAGTGAAATCCTCAGGATCCTAGGTCTTTTGTGACTCTTACATAGTAATTTATTTCTGAGTTCATAAATAATTGTTTTCGACAGATAGCTTAGAGTTTTTATATGCATGCCTTCTGAAGGTGTAAAAATGTGGTGGACAACCTTCTTTCCTGCCCCTCATCAAAATGTGGGATCCAAGATTATTTTGTGTTCTTAAAATAACTTTGATGGTGACCAATTTTCCAAAAGATGCCGTCTCCTGGAGCTGCTGTCTTCTGAGCCTGACTTTTTTTGGTTCCTGTGGCTCAATCATCTTGTTGAGAGTAGAGTCCCCCTAATTTGTTGTTTCAGCCTAGGATACAATAGGTAGGGGTTTTCACCGGTTCTCTGTTCTGATTCAGCAGCCGATGATGAAATCTCAGATCCAAAAAGGGAAGGTGGACTCAGACGGTGGCTGTACGTCCGTGTTTGGCTTCTTTCTCTCGGAAAAAAAGATTGGGCGCTATTTTGCATTGAAATGAAAGATCACCCGGCATTCATCCATCGGAATTGTCTGGACTGGTGCTCTCATCTTACGAATACCAACAATATGAGGGAAATTCTGTCTAAAATCATGCCGAGGTCAAACCTCAAGTTAGAGTTCACGCTTATGAATATGTACTTCAAGATGAGCGGTGAGCAGCGGCTGTATCATACTCTGTTTTGGATCGAAGTACCATGTTGCATTTATGATCAGATAGGTGCAGACAACTTCGGTCAATAAAGTTATGAAAAAAAAAATCTAATATTAGACTGGGACTGTGGCAAGTGAGCCGGGAGGTACCTGTTCAAAGCGTAGGCGTAAAAGTACAACCCCTGATACATGAAAATTTATCGAATCTGGGGTCCAACCGCAGGCTTTGACCTGTCAAATATATTTATAACTTGCCCAACCCCTTCCTATTTCTTGAGTTTCTCATTGTGACGGCGGCCGCATTACAACTGGCCGATGTCCGGGGATGTGTTTGAAAAAAAAAGCCACCTCACGTATAAAGGCGAACTTCTTCCACTGGCATTCCTCACTAAAAGTCTTCCCGTACACTCCCACTCCTATCTAATCTCTCTCCACCAATGAATACCGAAACATCGGATTTTCTGATCACCTTGTCCCAGACATTTACACCAGGGTCCGTGCTAATACTATGACCTTTGACAAACACTCTTTTCTGTCGCTCATCCATGGCACTAGGAGCTCTTCTGGGCCCCTTGATTTCCGAGACTATGAAAATTTCCCAGACTATGAAAACGGTCTACTCTCCCAGTTCGACCAGTCGACGATGTATTTTGACTCCTTTGGCACTTTCCCCATGCCTGTAAATGATCCCATCCCACATTTGGATGCCTCGTTCACCCCCACAGGAATCCCACTCCCTGCATGGGGTCAACCAACCCATGAGGAAGTGGTTGCTGCCATTCCCTCACAATATATAATATCCGGCCAACCTTCAGGGAATCCAACCACCTCTCCCATGAAAAAAAGGAGAAAACCCAAGAAGGTTCCCGTGTAAGTCCAGTTATACCCATTCCCACTCAGTTATTAATCTATCTTTCTTGTTTATTATACAGCACGGACAACAGGAAGCGGGTCCAATGTCCCCAATGCAAAAAATTGCTGTTGTCCGGCAGCTACAACAGGCACTGGGCCAATAGCCATGCCCCCAAAATTGCGCCAATTTGTGTGGGTTGTAACAAGCCGTTCTCAAGGAAGGACTCGCTTAAACGACACCAAGTCAAGTGTTTTGAAAAACAGAAAAAGAAGGGAAAACGTACGTTGTCCTCTTGATATCGTCAGCGGATTGAACTCATTTTACACAATCTAAGCCGGAGATGCCGACGGCGTCACTGACGAAGCGGCTGGGGACTTCTCCTTGTCAGGCTGAACGAGGGATGGGGAGTGGCCCGATGCCTGTAACCCATTAATTCTGGAAATCGCGAACAGATCATCTGTGCCGCCTAATCCTGTCCGGCTCTCGTTTGGCAACAAGGGATGGAGGCCGGAAAGGGTTGAGACCGCCTCGGCTCCTCCCTCACATTATTTCGGACCCTGAAGAAGGGAATTAGAAGATGAAGAGGAGAAAGCTATCCATCTCTTTTGACGTTTTTGAATTTCCATCGGTCGTTGGAAAAAAATTCTGTTATGTGGTATCCATGATTGTCAACAATCATGCCACGATGTATCTCTAGCTGTGTTTAATTTTGGTCATAAAAGTATGAGGTATATTGATATTTGCAGATAATAATAACAGTATTAGAAGTTTTGTACGTTTTTCAACCCCCTGTACTTTCACTGTAACTATAGAATGATTGGGACAACTTCTGCCGAGTCTTTCATTTTCTAGTTGTGGCGACAGCATTGGAAATTCTTGTTCCTTTCCCGCGGTCGCAAGCTAGACATAAAACTACAACTACCCGTCCCACATTGGAAAGTTACTCTCGCTAGTGTTTCCTTTATTGTAAAAGAAACTCTATCGGCGAGTAACCTCATTGAAAGTACCGAGTTGGTACCTGTTAAGATTACACACCCTCAGCACCTATCTACTTCACTTTGGTCTGACACCCCTTTCATTATTCATTGCCGGTTGACAATCCTTTTATTATTTGTCTTTCCTCACATTCCTGTTTTCTTGCACTACTTGGTGGTTTCCAGGTGCGGTTCGTGTGTTCCACATTTCACCAAGGTGTGAAGCCTATTTTTTCCAAGTATATATAGTTACGGTTTGTCTGCTTATCACTTCAGTGTTCCTGAAGAACTCTGAAGTGAGTACCTCTAGTTATCTGCCCATTTCCTTTGCAAACTCATCACCTAGTGGTCTTATACTGTCTAGGTAGTTATTCATCAATAGAATCTGAGCATTTCCTTGAAGAACACTGAATCTTATACTGTCTAGCCTTAATAGGTTATGGGCCCTGGGCCAAACTAGAACAGAACAGACATACATTCAAGCAATCACCAAAGTTTTGAAACAACAGCCATGGCAGATGGTTCTAAAGTCCTCAGATATGACAAATATGAGCAGGTAGATGAGATGGGTCAAACTGGAATTTCTGGAAGACTCAAATGGTACCTTACTTGAAGGGAGCTGGAATGTGGGGATATGTATCTGGTACAAAGACTAAATCTCCTGCGACCAACATTGATGACTTGGCAAAATAGGAACTGTCAGATACACAAGCCTTGTCTGCAATTTTAACAAATATTGCACCAAACATTCAAGCTGGGCTGGATTCCTCATCAGATGAGACAGCATGGAATGGACTGCTGAGCAGATATTGCTAAGCTGACCACATCACATAAAACCTTGCTCATACCTGACTACTCTCAAAGTGATTTATTGAAGGAGGCACAGAGACCATGCCAGAACACCTAGCTAAATTACAAAAGCTAAGAGAATACTGTGGCTTGGGATCTGGTAAAAGGGGCCCTTGGAGGCACAGGAAGGTCAATACCCAGAGGAATACAAGGTAAGAAAGGACCCAAGGATCACACATACTGTCACAGCAGTCACAGCTACCCAGATCATATGGGTATATGGATCCAAAAACCTGTGGGGTGCATATATGCATCTACTCCTGAAAAGGTCAATCATAATATTTCCTTCTTTTTTGGTGATTTTGGTGTCAACCTGTGCACTTTTCTACTTTAAAATTTTCTCAAATTTCCTGTATTTTTATGCTCATTATTGAGCAAGTTATTTCCACTTTACTCTGTTCAATCCTGATACATGCATATGGATTTGCTTCCATTTGATGTGATGTGCATGGCTGGCTCCCTGGGAAGGGACTTGTAGGTTGGCCCCTCACCAAGCTAGTGTTTAGTAGTGATTGGCACGGGTAACCCTCGGGTATTTTGTGCCTACCCGTACCCGTACCCTTAGCAACGGGTAGCGGGTTATAGCAGGTACGGGTACGGGTACCTGCGGGTTCAATGGGTATTTCATTTACCCATGACCTACAACGGGTATTGTTCTTACCCACGGGTTCAACAGGTATTGCTTTTACCCACAACTCACAACAGGTATTGCACTTACCTGCCATCCACAATGGGTATAAATTAACCCAATACTGAAATTTAATGTATTTTCTTATTATAAAAATTCAGAATTTATAGAATATTACCCCTAATAGTATCCCAACCCATAGTATGCTCCTCCTCAGGATTGGTGACCTCATCCCCCAATGCAGCCTCAATATCAGCATCCTTCACTAAACCAAGTATGCTCTAAGATCCAATACACATAAGGGCTTGAGTTGTCTGAGCTACAGCACCATACCTCAGGTGCACCCAGGTACACATCTGCCTTAGGTATAGACGACATACAGAGGCAAGTGCACCTGGGCTTCCCAGGAGGCAGGATGGGGCTACCAGTAACCCCAATGCAAACAGCATCCTACCTCTGATACACCCAGGTACACATCTGCCTTAGGTATAGATGACATACACACAGAGGCAAGTGTACCTGGGCTTCCCAGGAGGCAGGATAGGGCTACCAGCAACCCCAATGCAGTCAGGGTCAGGATTGGCCAACCTGCAACATGCACATGCAGGTCTCATATGCATTCACATATGACACGCACACACCACACACACACATGAGGTGTCATATGCGGTCGCATACAGCCCATATGCCTACTAATGTACTTCCAGAAGCAGCACAATGATATAATCACCTTGTAGTCTCTTCCATCCCATCTGTTCTGACTCCCCATCACCTGTCCATGGCTAAGAACACCATTCTCTCCCCTCTGGATCAAAAGTGGTGATCTCACACGGTGAATGTGAAGGAAATATACCTGCTCCAGAGCCAGCTGCCTTGAAACTGAGGCCTGAGGACCATTGACGATGTGCTGAGAGCACACATATGGGTGCTCAGGCGAAGACAAGCCGGAGTGTCAAGTGTTCCTCTGACCCTAATCATAAAAAAGTGTAAGCAGAAAGTTGATGGTTTGTAAAGCAATAATAGGTGCTCACCTGTTCCCTGCCTAACTCACCACATGCACTGTATGCATTATACGTGCCACATACACCGTATGTGCCATATGCGCCATACACGTTGTACGCGCCATACACATCGTACACGCTGTATGTGCTGTATGCGTCATACGCACCGTATGCATCGTATGTGCCATACACATTGTATGTGCCATACGATGTACGTGCCATACGTGTCATATGCCCCGTACGATGTACGCGCCATACATGTTGTATGCACTGTATGCATTGTATGCCCTGTACGATGTATCCGCCGTACGAGGTCACGAGATGATCGTTTGGCCATTGATCAACCAAGCAGCGAATGTGAATGTGCAAGGAGGAAGGTATGGCACCGCCGATATCAATGTGGTGGCAGGAAAATTTTGCAGTGCACTACAAGCGGCGGCATTTTCAGGTCATGAGCCGATCATTTGGCTATTGATAGACAGAGCAATGGATGTGAACGTGCAAGGAGGAGAGTATGGCACCGCTCTGCAGGCAGCCTCATTTGGCGGCCACCAGGGGATCGTTTGCTATCTACTAGAGAGAGGTGCACGTGGCTGCGATAGAAGGTCATCAGACGATCGTTCAGCTTTTGATCGACAAAGCAGCGGATGTCAATGTACAGGGAGGAGAGTATGGCACCGCGCTGCAGGAGCAGGCGGCCTCATTTGGCGGCCACCAGGGCATCATTTCCTACCTGTTAGAGAGAGAAGCGCATAGGGTGTGCCAAAGACGATGAATGGCATGAAGCTCTTGGCAGCAGTATATCCACCGAGATGAGCATGGGATGCTGGAGGTGGTACTTTGGAGATGGATCATGTGGTAGCATCAGGTCCACTTGGCAGATGTTGGGTATGTGGTAGTGTCCGTCCATCGAAGGTTGGTAGCATCACGCAGTAGGCAGGCCGACTGAGGGTATGTGTATGTGGTTTGACACCAAGCTGATGTAAGCGAGGTTGGTGCTGAACCTCGATTACATCAGCCACAAAACATATTAAATAAATTTTGAATTTTTAAAATACAAAATTATATTGATTTTGAGTACAGTCACATGACAGGGGTGCAGGTGGGCTTAGATATAATTTATATAAGTGAAGTTTAGCACCAAATTTCAATTATATAAGTGAGGTTCAGCACTAACCTCGCTTATATAAGTGTACCTGTGAACGGGTATGGGTTTGGGCCGGGTTGGAAATCCTGACCCTGACCCTTACCCACGCTACCTGTACCCGCTACCCATGCGGGTTTCCAATACCCGCACCAATCACTAGTGTTTAGGGGCCAGCTTATAGCTATATGGGGGTGAAACACCACCTGTATATACACTCCTCCTCAGTGGTTGACATTCACTGAGGAGGTGAGCCTAATGTACAACTTAGTGTAAAATATTGGCTTATTTCCTTTAATCTTTTTGTAGAATATTTAATTAGGTATATTTGAATGAAAATCTCAGTAGTTGACATTCACTGAGGAGAATATTTAATTAAATTGCCCTGAAAACTCTCTGAACTACTGTTGCAAGTTACTCATCAAGCTACAAAACCTAACCAATGTATGGTATGCTGACTCAGCTGTCACAGTTCATGTGAGCCCAGATCAGGAAGACTTTACCACTTACCACAAATTTGAGAAAACAAGAGCCATTAAAGTATTTGGGAATAATAAAGTGGAGGCTATAGGAGAAGGTAACATTATTGGAAATATATATAATGGTACCAGCACTACCAGAATATGACTTACTCAAGTAATGCATGTTCCAAATCCTGATGGCAAGATCCTATCTCTCAAAGTCCTAGATCAAAGAGGTTCGAGATTCACATCATGGGAGGGTGTATTAGGATTATGAAAGACAACATAACCAATTCAAAGGCAGCATTAGGAGACAAACTTTATGAACTAAAGTTAAAAATCATCACTCTCAAAAAGAACATCATAACCACTGTCAAGAGAGCTCACTACAGGAATATGCTTGAGTGAGGGGGAGGAATGAGAATTGAAGGCTGGTATTCCAAAATTCTAAAAATTCTAAAAGAAAGACACTGCTAAGTGATTCAAAGTATTCAGATTGCTTATAACAAGAGATACAAACTAAGGGTTCCTTAAGGGTTCATAATCCAAATACAAGGACTCCTTGTTGCAGAGATTAAATATGGTTGAGTATAATCTGTTCATCACCAGTGGACAAGGGCACTCATATACATATCAACGAAGAAACCCCATTTGAGAACATTAGAGAATATCAAGCACTCACTGGCTCATTAACATATGCCACTATGTAGGGAATGGCACTATGGGTCAAATATGGATGACCTGTACCCAACCTATGGGGAACCCAAACCTGTCAGGGGACGACCCTCTCTAAACTCCGATCCAACTCCGAGGTTCCATTTCAAAC
>QLPG01005912.1:0-24168 GCA_003314385.1 Gomphus sp. MG54
ATTTTGAGTGAAAAATGAAAGAAAATAAAAGGCATAAGAGATGTGTCAAGTACATGTACCAAGTATTGGGTTACTTGGCAGTGCCAACCAGATGATCAGTCTAATTCCACATGCAAGTGACTAAGCCACACATAAGTCACTTGGTACATCGGTCTTGGCTCAGCACATTTATCATCCACATTTCCCATTCCTCATCCACTCTTCCCCCATTCATTATCCATTAATCCCCACCCTGTTTACTCTTTATGTCTCAGCCCATCACCCTTCGTGGCATTTCCTTATTGTTTATCCTCAGCTATGACCCTATTGTTTTATATTCAGTCACTTTCTATTGTCCTATTCTTGGCCACACTGTTATTTTCATATTTTCATTGTTCTATTCTTGTTTACATTCCTTTATTCTATTCTTGATCATTGTGGACAATACCTCCACATGCTCTGCATACCTTATTGTTCTCCATTTATTATGCCACCCTGATTCTACATCTCACTTCTTAACCTATATAAGTAGCACATGCATGTAGATAGTTCCTCATTCTAAGTATCGACTTAACTTATGCCTTATTGCCTTCCCTTCTCCTGTCTGAAGTCTCTTACTTGGGCTGACACTCTGGCACTCTCCTGAGTTTCCCTTCTGTTCCAAATTAGTGGAATGCATGGAAAGTAGGGCACAATGCATGAGTATGTTGAAGCCAAGCTATTCCGATCAGTCTGCAGGACTTGGCCATTTCCCACCAGCATTGTGAAGTCAGCATTATTACAATAGTGCTCGGCCCACACATTGTCGGCATTCTCAGTGCCTGACAGTATACTTAGAACCACACTACTTCCTGTGTTTCACTTTTTACAAATTATGCCTCCACAAACTAGATCTTCAACCCACACTGATGACAGGCAGTTTGTTGGAACCAGCCGCTGCATTTTCATACATGTGTTATGCACGCATCGTAGCTGCATCACACGGATGGTCACATGCACGTCGCTATTAACGTGTCAATACCAACGCGTCTCCGGGAAGGGATGTGCACAGTGGAATTTGCTATATAATAAAGCATGTATTAGAATAATAAAACAACAAATTAATTTTCCCCAAAACTTTTTCCCTTATTTTCTTTGACCTCTATCTATAATCAAATATCTGTAGTCACATCATTCAAGACAGTTCACCCCCATGGTTTTATAACAAAGGGCATGTAGTGCCTCTGGCACTGTCAAGCCCGCAACACCGAGTACCGACTTATTCGGGAATACCGACCAATCGGCCCTCACCCGCATTATCTCGCACCACCGCGCGACCTCGACTCGGTACATCCGGTACATCGTATGGACCACTCCCCTCGTACACCCCCTTCCATTGTTCCTTCAACCCCCTATCCACTCCTTTACCCGTTTCCTCCGAACAACATGACGGCCACTCATTGTCTTGGCTTTTGCCATTGTTTTATCTTAGGCCGCCCTCTATTGTTCTATTCCCGCCCACCATTTCATTATCTTATTCTCAGCCATACTCTATTATTCTAATACCGCCTACATTCCTTATTCTATTTCTGACCACTGTGGACAATGCCTCCATGTGGTTGCCTCATACCTTATTGTTTCCATTCCTTACGCCACCCTGTTCCACATCTTGCTTCTTAACTATAAAAGTAGCGGGATGTATGTAGATAGTTCTTCACTCAGAATATCAATCGATTCGCACCCCTTTTGTCCGCTCTCTATTCCTAAAGTCCTTCGCTCGAGCCGACGCCCTCGGCATCCCCTCAAGGTCCTTCTCGCTATCCAAATTAGTGGCACACACGGAACAGCAGGGCGCAACGCAAGAGCACGTTGAAGCCTAGCCACCCCGTAATGGTTTGCAGGACTTAACCGATTCCTCGGCATCACCGAATCTTGACAGGCACCCCTGTTAGGGTATGATTTTATTCCCCTGCATTTGTGTTTTTGTCCTTGCACTTGTGTTTCTCTTTTGTACTTTTCACATTTGCATTTGCATTCTCTGGCGCTTAAAATAAGCGCCCATAACGACGCACTTTTGCACACCTTTGGGTCCTATCTTTAGCATCCATATTGACAAGCCCCAAAGGCCATTGTTGCTCTCTGTGTGTGACAGTTAAGAGTCTCTAGACCTTCCCTGCTAACAACCCCACCCCTTCTAATTGGTTATACCTTGCCACTGCCAATCAAACTATGGTGTCTCACCTCACCCTTTGAACAGCACTCATGCATTGAAGAAGTGGTCGATAACAACATTGAATATGTAGATGATGACAATGGCAACCAGGGAACTTTACTCAGTAGAGGACAAACTTGGCTTAGTACATTCTCATGAAGGTGCTAAAGCTGAGGGACAGCCTTAACAAGATCAGCAGGCCAACATGCCTGAACCCCCTCATACCCCTGTAGCTGTGCCTCCTCAACCCGCAGCTACACCTCCTCAGCCTGCAGCTGTACCTCTGCAAGCCAGGCCAGCTCCCTGAGCCAGACCAGTCCCACAGGCTAGGCAGGCTCCACAAGCCAGGCCAGCTCCAGGGCCCCTATAAACCTGGCCAACAACAATGACCTTTTAAATACTATCCTCAAATTCAGCAGAATGGCCTGGCACCATCACCAGGATGGTCAAGCTGCCAGAATTCATGAGCCAGAGCCCTTTGATGGGTCCGACCCAAAAAAGCTGAAAGGTTTTATTTTTCTTTGCAGAATGAATTTCTGTACCTGGCCCAACTCATTTCCCAATGATAGGCAGAAAGTCAATTACATGGTCTCCTATCTAAAAGGAATGGCTTTAGAATGTTGTCAGGAGTCGGATACTGACGGACTTCGGTACTGCCGAAGGGTGTTGTCGAAAGGTCGGGCGGACTATGGCCAAGTCCTGCAGGCCAAGAGTAGTGGCGTTGGCTTCAACGTACTCGTGCGTTGCGCCCTACTTGCCGTGCGTGCCACTGTATTTGCAACAGACAGATACTCAGGGGGATGCTGAAGATGCCGGCCTGAGTTGAGGACTTAACAGAAGAGAAGAAGGTAGAAGGGCCTAAGCCTAGTCGATACCCAGAATGAGGAAGTATGTACATGCATGTCCTACTTATATAGGTTAAGAAGCGACATGTGGAATAAGGAATGTGGGACAACAAGGTATGCAGGGCAATGTGGTTGTTGTCCACAGTGAACAAAATTAGAACAAGGAATGCAAAACGGGGATAGAACAATAAAAGGCAATATAATAGGATCGTGACTTGAAATAGAACAATAAGGAGTGGCCGGATATAAAACAATGACTGTAACCGAGGATAACACAAGGGGTAGGAGGTACCGAGGTGGGGCGGATCGAGAAACGGACAGATAGCATGACGGATGTACCGAACCGAGAACATGGTATCAAGTGACATGCATGCGGCGTGGATACTTGTACGTGGTTGTAGAATGATTGTTCGGTTGGTACTGGCGAATCTCCGGGACCTCGGTACGTGGACTTGACAAATGTTTCAAGCCTTACCTGACTGGAAATCCTAACACAGAACCTCATTGGATGTGTTAGGGAATGGGAGATTCCCTAACAGATAGGAAGGGCCATCAGATCAGGGATCAGCTTAAAGGAATCCAAACCTCTCTCACTCAGAAAATACTCCAAAAATCAGTCTAAAGTGACTACCAAAAATATAATAATTTTGGCTGGCCATTTAAGAGTGAATTAGTCAAAGTAATTAACTCTTAAACTATCAAGCACTTCAAGCCTAAGGAAATCCACCAAAAATACTTATACTTTTTGCTTATTTCTATTTTGGACCCACAAGGACCCACATCCTGGTGCCAAACACTTACACATGGAAAATGGTGCCAAATTGCTGGATCAAGACTGATTGTACAACAAATTTATGGGTTTATTTAATAATTATTACACATAAGGTCAGCCGAGAAGCTTGGCTTATTTACTATTAATATTTCATGACTTGACCAGTCACGAGACCACCAGCCGTGGGAATATGACACATTAATGACTATAGGGTGACTCATTGGTGACTATAGGGTGACTCATTGGTGACTATAGGGTGACTCGTAACTGCCACAGGTTTCTAGGACTTTCCATTCCTTTCCACACCCTTCCACTAATTTCAGGAAAGCCTTGCCTTATTGGGGAGTTACATAATTAGCTTAGAATTAGTATAAATAGAGACTAGTTCTGTAGCATAAAAATCTAAGCTTATCTTCACCCATAATCCACCGGATTACTTAGTGCTGCCAGCACTCTCTTAAGTAGGTCGCCAACCACTAAGACTATTGACAGAGGTCACTCGGAGAGTAAACCTTAAGCCCTTCCACTGCTGAAGTAGAAAGTTTCTTGGACAAAATATAAAAGGTACGTAAAAACATCATAAAAGAACTAAACTAGATTTTATAGGACATCCGTGGAAATAATCCTAGGCAAGGGTAGAATAAAAGTTCACAAACATAAACTATTATTCCTACACATAATTGACAAGTCACCTGCCAAGGCCCCCTCTAAACAATTCTTTTTGGACATCAACCCGGACAGGCATTAGCTTGCTGTCATCTTGTTGGAGAACTTGATTGGACTTTCTTCACACCAAAATTTTGTCATAGCTCTCGGGTTACCAGCTCACAGTTCCAAAACAGGATGGGTGACTTAGAGCTATTCATCAATGAGCTTCAAATCAACTTCGGCTCATGGGATGAACAACCGATGCCAAGCTTGTCCTTGAAAAGCTGACTATACAGGACATGGAGGAGGTGTTGTAGATGTTAGCTGGGGTGTTTGGGATTGTAGTACTGCTAGGTATTGGTTAAGGTGGTGTGTCTGGTTGTTTACCATAGCAGTCAGGTCTGCATTGTTTTGCTGCAGGCCTGTGAGAATTTGTTGTAGAAGATCAATGTCTGTGATAGGATGTTGTAGGGATATGATAGTCTTGAGCTAATGTCAGCAACAACAAGAGCTTCAATACTTGGGAGCGGAAGGGGGAAATGAGCAATGATACTTGTTGGTGTATTGACCAGCTGAAGACTGAGCCTTAACTAATTACCTAAGAACTGTACATATAGTCTGGCAGAGTAGTAGAGTCCAGTAACAAGTAATAGAGAGAGGAGAAGGGAGAAATCATAACACCAAGGGACAAAAATGCTTACATTGCATAAAACACCATCAATTGCAAGGCCTTGTTCAATAGCAAGGTTTGCTGTTGCCCAGGTCTTAAAATTAATCATAAATGGCCCATGCTTACTTTTATTACAAGCATCTTCACCATTGAGCCAGAAGATTTTTGTGATAGCATAATCAGATGTAATGGTATTGGTATTGCTGGCTTCAATCTCCCATATAGCCTCAGCTGGGTCATCTACATCATTCAAAATAGAGTTAGGAGCATTGTGAGCTACAACAGCATAAGATCACCTTGGAAGGCCAAGTGGTGCAGAATAATTGAGCATTGACAAATGCAGATAATCCAATTGCAAATTCAGGAGCAGGGAGCCTTTGAGAGTCAGCCAAGGTTTGATACCATAATTGAGCGTGACTAATTTTCTCTTTCAGGGCACTATGAAGTTGGTTTAGATCTATGGTAAACTCGTATGCTTGAGAGGAAGTGAGATCACATTTGGGGGGCATGGTAAGATTCAGGTGGTTTCCCTTGTTGGCAAAGAAGGGAAAGATACCCATAGTAGCATTTAGGGCATTGTCATATGTGAATTTGGCTAATAGTAGTAGTTCAGACCAGTTTTCCTGCTAGTAGTTGCAATAGACTCCAAGATACTATTCCAAGGTTTGATTTACACATTTGGTCTGGCCATTGGCTTCTGGATGATAGCCAGAGGTGAAGTGTAGGTGCATGTCAAGAGCTTTACCAAGGGACCTGAAGAAGTGAGAAATGAATTTGCTCTCTTGGTCAGAAGTTACATGACTCAGTACACAATGTTTGGAGAAGACATGAAGTACAAACAGTTTAGCCAGTTTGGCCAAAGTAATCATGTCAACCATAAGAATGAAGATGCTTTGTTTTATGAGTCTGCAGACTATTACCAGAATTGACATGAATCCTGAGGACTGAGGGAGTTGGTTGCTAGATGAAGTCCATGGAGATGGAGTTCCATGGTCGTTTGGGAATAGGGAGTTGTTTTAGGAAGCCATAAGCTTTGTGCCACTGTGATTTTGAATCCATACATGTCATGCAGGATTTACAGAATTTGATGACTGAAGTGCACAGGCCTGGCCAAGTATATTCATAGTAGACTGAGGCTAACATTTTTTTTGACCAAAGTGTCCTGAGAGTACATGATTGTTCTTGTACTGTAATATGTATAGTCTGAGGTTGTTAGAGTCAGGAACATAGATTTGATCAGCCATTTGAAGAAAACCATCTGGGGTTTGCATCCATCTTGGGCTCAGCATCATGGTAAGGCCAAGATAGAGCATTGCCATGGGGTTGAAAGGGAGAGCTGAAATATATTGGAATGGAGGGTTTCTGAATCCATGATGATACTTGCTTATAGGGTCAGGATGAGGAGTTGTGTAGCTCAAAGGAATTCCACTAATTGAGATGTTGTGAAGATTGGCCAAAGATTCTGGGGGTTTATAGTGCCATAGTTGCTACCTGCCTCCTTTAGATAGACATCCCATCATCTAGTTAATGCATCAGGTTTTGTTCCAAGCTTGCCAGGATGAAAACGAATGGTGAGGTTGAATTGAAATAGGTATTTGGACCACCAAGCCTGTCTATGGGTCAAAACTTTAGTAGTGAAGAAATATTCAAGGCTCCTGTGGTTGATGACAACATCAACAGGGTTGGCAGAGCCTTCCAAGTAGTGTTGCCAGCATTTAAATGCTTCAAAAATTACTAAAACCTCTTTATCATGAACTTCATAACTCAGTTCAGGAGCAGTAAAAGTATAGGAATGAAAAGTGGCAGGATGAATCTCACCTTCAGAATCAATAATTGAAAGAATAGCCACAAGGGCATAATCTGAAGCATTGGGCTCCACAACCAAAGTTAGGTCAGGTTCCCAATGATACAGAATTGGGGCCAAGGTAAATGCCATTTTGAGCAGGTCAAAAGACTTTGACAGTCCTTGGTCCATGCCCAGGGTGTGCATTTATGTGTCAGCCAAGTGATCAGTATGGTGATGTCTGAATAGTTGAAGGTAAAATAATGATAGAAGTTGGCAGATCCAAGGAAGGACTGGATGTCTTTGATCTTCCTTGGTTCAGGCCAGTTGTGGATGGTTTTGACTTTGTCATCAGACATGGTGAGACTATCAGTTCAGTACGTGGAATGTAGCTGAGGAATTCCACCATGTCCTTGTGCCACTTGCATTTGTTGGCCTTGGTGAATGAACCATTTTTTGTGAGTCAATGTAGTACTTCTTGGACATGTTCTTGATGTTCTTCAAGCAAATCTAAATAGATCAGTATATCATCTATATAAGTGTCAAGTACACATATTGAGTATTGGGTAACTCAGCAGTGCCAACCAAACAATCAGTCTAATTCCAGGTGCAGGTGACCAACCCACACATAAGTCACTTGGTATGTCGGTCTCGGCTTAGCACGTTCATCATCCACATTTCCCATTCCTATCCCTCATCCACTCTTCCCTCATTCATTATCCATCAATCCCACCTGGTTTACTTCTTATTTCTTGGCCTGGTTTACCTCAAAATATTTCTTTATTGTTTTATCCTCAGCCATGACCCTATTGTTTTATATTCAGTCATCTTCCATTATCTTATTCTTGGCCACATTTCTATTATCTTATTTTCATTGTTCTATTCTTGTTTACATTCCTTATTCTATTCTTAATCATTGTGGACAATACTTCCACATGTTCTTCATACCTTATTGTTCTCCATTCTATGCCACCCTGGTTCTACATCTTGGTTCTTAACCTATATAAGTAGCAAATGTATGTAGATAGTTCCTTGTTCTGAATATCAACTAGGCTTATGCCTTCTTATCTTCCCTTCTCTCATCTGAAGTCCCCTACTTGGGCCAACACTCTTGGCACTCTCCTGGGTATCCCTGTTGAGGTGAAAAGAACAACCAGACTGGGGTTTGAACCCAGGGCTATAGCATATATAGCTATGGTTTTAACCACTACACCATCTAGTCTACATGGGCAACCTTTCAGGATGACTCATTTAATGAAGACCACTTCATGTTGAGTGACAGAGCCCTATTCAGTTATCAGATTGTCAGTACTACTCATAGAGCTCTGTGTTGTCTTAGATATTCATTAAGACTCATGAGGTATGAATAGTATGTGGGATTAGACAACCCAACAATCCCATTTGCTCCAAATTAGTGGCATGCATGGAAAGTAGGGTGTAATGCACAAGTATGTTAAAGCCAAGCCACTCCAATTGGTCTGCAGGACTTGGCCAATTCCTGCCAGCATCGTGAAGTCGGCATTATTGCAATAGTGCTTGGCCCATGCATCATTGGCATCCTCGGTGCCTAACAGTAAGCCATATCACAATGATCTAGCAGGTCACTGTCAAGTACACATACCAAGTGTCTAGTAACTCAGCATTGCCAACCGAGCATCCAGTCTATGTCTACACGCAAGTAACGAAGCTGCATGCAAGTCACCTGGTACACCGGTCTTGGGTTGGCACATCCACCATCCACATCCCTCATCCCTATCCCTTACCCACTCCTTCCTCATTCATTCATTAACCCCACCCTGTCTACTCCTCATTCCTTGGTCCAGCTTACCTTGGGACATTAACCATTGTTTTATCCTCGGCCATGACCCCATTGTTTTATAGTTGGTCACTCTCTATTGTCCTATCCTTGGCCACATTCCTATTATTCTAATTTCATTGTTCTATTCCCAGTTACATTCCTCCATTTGATTTTTGATCACTGTGGACAATAACCCCACATGCTCTACATATCTTATTGTTTTTCATTCCTTATTCCACATCCCACCTCTTAACCTATATAAGTAGACATGGATGTACATACTTCCTCATTATGGGTATCAACTAGGCTTAGGCCCTTTTACCTCCCTCCTTCTGTTAAAGTCTTTTACTCAGGCTGAAATTCTTGGCATTCTCCCGGGTTCCTCTTCCATCCCAAATTGGTGGCAAGCACAGAGAGTAGGGCATAACGCATGGGTACGTTGAAGCCAAAGCCACTACTAATGGCCTGCAGGACTTGGTCACTCCCCATCCAATTCCTTGGCATTACCTAAGCTTGAAAGTCACCAAGAATATTGTTTATAAACCTTTGAAAAGCCACAGGGGTGTTGGATAGGCCAAATGGGATGACCAACTAGTCATAGGACCCATAATGGGTCTTGAAGGTGGTCTTCCACTCATCGCCCTTGGCAATTCAGATGAGGTGATATGTGTGGCAAAGGTCAATTTTTGAATACATTTGAGCCTTTTGGGGAGCATCTAAGAGGTCAGTGATAAGTGGGAGAGTATAATGATCCTTTTCAGTAACTTTATTTAGTGCCCAAAAGTCAATGTATAGCCAAAGGGAGCCAGCCTTCTTTCAAATGAATAGGATGGGCACGCTGTATAGGGACTGAGAGGTTCTAATGAAGCACATGTTCAGATGTTCATCAAGGAATTTGAGGAGGGCTTCTAATGCCGATGTGGAGAAGGAGTACAGCAGTGGATGAGGCATTTTGGTGCCATCTTCTAAGCTGATTTTGAGGTTATAAGGTTGATGAGGTCCTAGAGTGTTAGCTTTTGCTTTACTAAAGATGTCAACGAAGTTATGATACTCCTTTGGGATGTTTTCTAGGTCCACCAGGTCAAGGGGAATGAATAGAGAAGAGGAGACCTTGGCCAAATGCACCAAAGAGATGTTGATGGCTGAGAGGTCCAAGTGGAAAACTTGCAAACCTTCTAGTTTTCAAGCATGCACAAAGGCAGCTGCATTGACTAGGGCATTTGTGGAGCTTCCAGCTTTGGAGAGGATCCTGGTTGAGGCTGTGGAGCAGTGGCAGGTGCTAGCTAGACTGAGGCTGTTGGGATGCACTTAGACTCATTAGCAGTATTTTGGAATGTAATACTACCCATTACCCAATCAATTAATGGATTGTAGCAGGTGAGCGAGTTGTGACCAAGTACTACTGACATAGATGAATCTAGTGACATGACATACAGATTGATGGACTGGAGTTGCCCTGATGGAAATCTAATAGACATATCTTGTTATATCTATGATATAACTCCAACATCCCGGACATCTGACATAGGGTGCTATGGAAGAACCCTACTCTGAACTAAGTCCAAACCTATATTGTCACCTCCGAGTCCAACCAGCATTGTTGACCTTGGACCTTGGACATCTTCCTCTCTCATTGAACAATAGTCTTATTGTAACACCAGATGTATATTTCTCTTGTACTCCATTTTCGTTCATCTTATTGTTCTCTTGACCATTCCTAATTAGTTACAATAAAGATCACATGTATAAATACCTCCAGACTTCTGTACTATACCTTAGTTCAAATATCGACTTAGTATTCCCACTCACTCTCTGAACTCTGAAACTTATCTTCTCCGAACCTCCAAAATAAAGGACCGACGATCGAGGAGGGCACAACATACAAGTTGAAGCCAAGTCCTTAAGACTCTGAACACACAACTTGGACCAACATATCTACAGATTCAGTAATAACCGAAATAGTAGTACTGTCAAGCACTGAGGTGCCAAGAATATGTGAGCTGAATACCAATGCAATAGTACTGAGAACATGATGCTGGTAGGGTATTGGCCAAGTCCAACAGACCAAAAGAATGTGGCTGGCTTCAATGTACTCATGCATTATACCCTTCTTCTGTATGGCCACTGATTTCAGAGAGAAGATAACTCAGGAGGATGCTGAGAGTTTTGGCCTGAGTGAGGACTTAGACAAGAGTATAGGGAGTGTCAAGTATACGTACTGAGTGTCTGATAACTTGGCACTGCCAACCAAACATTCAGTCTTTGTCCACATGCAAGTGATGAAGCAACATACAAGTCACTTGGTACGTTGGTCTTGGCTCAGCACATCCACAATCCAAATTCCTCATTCCCATCCCTCATCTACTCCTTCCTCATTCATCATCCATTAATCCCACCCATCTACTCCTTTCCTGGACCCATTCTACTTCGGGACATTCTGTCCTTGTTTTATCCTCAGCTGTCAGGCATTGGAAATGCCAATGATACCATCAGGAATCGGTCAAGTCCTGGAGACCGATTGGGGTGGCTTGGCTTCAACGTACTCATGTGTTACACCCTACCTTCTGTGCATGCCACTGATTTCTGACAGAAGGGGTATCCATGTAGGTGCTGAGGGTGCTGGTCTGAGGGAGGACTTCAGATGGGAGGGGAGAGAGGACAAGGAGGCTTGTGCCAAGTTAATATCCAGAATGAGGAACTATCTACATGCATGCGCTACTTATATAGATTAAGAAGCGAGATGTGGAATAAGGAATGGAGAACAACAAGGTATGCAGAGCATGTGGAGGCATTGTCCACAATGATAGTGAATAGAATGAAAGAATGTAAACGAGAATAGAACAATAAAAGATAGGATAATAGGAATGTGGCCAAGGATAGGACAATAGGAAGTGACCAACTATAAAACAATAGGGTCATGGCTGAGGACAAAACAAGGACAGGATGTCCCGAGGTAAGGCAAGCCAAGAAATAAGGAGTAGGTGGGGTGGGATTAATGGACGATAAATGAGGAAGGAGTGGATAAGGGATGGGAATGAGGAATGTGGATGGTAGATGTGCCAAGCCGAGACCAGCATACCAAGGGACTTGCATGCAGCTTTGTCACTTGTGTGTGGACATAGACTGATTGCTTGGTCAGCAGTACTGAGTTACCAGATACTCAGTACATGTACTTGACATCAGCCAAGACCCTATTGTTTTATAGTCAGTCACTCCCAATTGTCTTATTCTTGGCCACATTCCTATTATCCTATTTTCATTGTCCTATTCTCATTACATTCCTTCATTCTATTCTTGATCATTGTGGACAATACCCCCACATGCTCTGCATACCTTATTGTTCTACATTCCTTATTCCACATCTCGCTTCTTAACCTATATAAGTAGTGTATGCATGCACATAGTTCCTCATTCTGGGTATTGACTAGGCTTAGGCCTCTTTACTTTCCCTTTCCCTGTTAAGTCCTCTACTTGAGCCAACATTCTTGGCACTATCCAAGTCCCTCTTCTGTCCCAAATTGATGGCATGCATGGAGAGTAGGGTGCAAGGCATAGGCACATTGAAGCCAAAGTCACTACTACTGGCCTGCAGGACTTGGCCGACTCCTGCCAGTACCATTGGCATTACTGAACCCTGACAGGGAGTTGCAAAGTCAATTATCAGAATGAAGAAGTACATGCATCCATGTGCTACTTATATAGTCAAAGAACCTGGAGGTAGAAGATATGTGTAGAACAGGGTAGCATAATGTATGGAAACAAGATATAGAGCATTGGTCACAATGACTGAAAATAGAATGATAGAACATGATGCATAAAAGAATAAATGAAGATAGGAAAGGATGGAATGAAGGGCAATGAAGGGCAATGAACCAAGTGACAAACTGAATGTACTGAGCTGAGACTCTTAATTACTGTGATGGGGGATAATGGTTGGTGGATGGGCTAGCTACTGTGGTACAAAGATTTATAGCTATAGGATGTGTAGCTAATTTTCTATGTGATTATATGCTCTTACGCAGACGACGCACGGCGGGTCGATCATATGTAAGCGCTGGTCCGAGGAGCTGGCGGTGATCTGACTGAAAGTCATGTAGGTTGATTGTGGGTGGTCCACAACAGTGAAATACGTTAATACAGGCGTGAGCATGATATATAACACCTATATAATTATCCCCGCTGGGTCCGCAGCCTTGAATGACGACGAGTAGCGGTTTGACCCAATACGGCTTGACATCACGTGAGTGTGTCGAGTAGATATCAAATATAAGTGTAGGGGGTTTTTCGGTATGAGAGACTAGTAATATTTGTTGTAGTTACTTTCTCTTTATACAAGTGAATCCTGTAACTAAAATATGATCTGTAATTAACAGATTTTGTGGAGCATATGCAGGGTCGGCCCACTGTGGGCTGCCCCGATGGAATCTTCATAGGGATATGACACCTGTCAATGGTGCCATTTGAATAGAACTACTTCTCCCTTTGTTCCCTTCTTGTCTACAACATTTATCGCCTCTCTGAGCCATGTCTCGTGTCTCATTCTCCTGTTTCTCAGTCATCTGTCCTCGGTGACCGCATATATGCATCCCGGCTCCCTCAGTTCTTGTTCCTTTACATGTGAGTCTCTTCCCCTATGTTCCTTCTATCTCCTCCTGTCTGTTTTCCCTCTGTCTCCTTCCATATTCCATATATTTCGGCTGCTCTGGCCTCTATATCTCCTGGTCATCTGGGCGCTTAGCATCTAAGTCGCTGCTGGTTTGAGTCTCTTGCACGGTAACTACTAGTAAGTCCGTGTTCTGTACTACTTTCCACTGCATGCTCACTAATACCTTTTCTGTACACTAATTTACACTATTCTTTCTTGTTATACAACTAAATGTGTGCTCAAATGTGTTTTGGTTCTTTTCTCATCCCTCACTCCCTTCTCTCCATTCCTCCCACTGTTCGTCACAACAGAGACCACATACTAGTGAAGAATGACTTGTCACTTGTATGGGATTAGATGGTAGAGATCATTTGGCTGGTACTACTGAGTGAACCAAAGCTTGGTATTGTGTACTTAACAAGTACCATCAAAGAGTTCAAGGGGAATAAGATCAATAGAAGTAGTAGGGATTTTATGTTCCCAAACATAAGCAGATTCAATAAAACTATAGGTAGAACCTGAATCAATTAAACATTTAAAAGGGGTTAATGAAGACTTTGGCACTGCATCAGAAGATAAATGAATTATTGAAGAATTTGGATTAAAAAGAGCAGAAGCATTGAGCTTAACCTCACTACTAGCACTTCCTGAGTCAACACAACTCTCAGTGTGCTTAGAGGCCAATAAGTTGCTAACTAGTTCTTTGACTTGGGCACCTTAACTGATTTCTCAGCTTTGGTGTCCAAGGCATCAGTTGCCTTGGAAGTTATCACAGGGGTCATAGTCATAGTCTGTGTGGGCCCTTGTGGATTTGGGGCAATCAGCAACTTTGTTATTATTGGTCCTACAAAGGAGACACAAGTTATTATCAATGTGTCTCTGTCATTCCTTCAAGAGGAGCTTGCCACCCTTGCTGAGATTCTTGGTGTATTTGATTTGGTTTGGCTGAGGATTTTTTTCTGTGTTAGGGTTGCTGGTCAAATAAGGCTCAAAGCATTCCAAAACCATTCCCTTTATGTAGGAGACCATGTAATGGATCTTCTGCCTGTCATCAGGAAATAAGTTAGGCCATATTCAAAAGTTCATTCTACATAAGAAAATAAAGCCTTTTAGTTTTTTTAAGTCTATCCCATTAAAGAGATCCAGTTTGTGAGTCCTGGTAGCTTGACCATCCTGAATATATTGCCAGGCCATTCTGCTGAGTTGTCAGGCTTCGGGTACTGACAAACTTCAGGACTGCCGAAAGGTGTCGGGCGGACAATGGCCAAGTCCTGCAGGCCAAGAGTAGTGGCATTGGGTTCAACATACTCATGCATTGTGCCCTACCTGCCATGCATGCCACTGATTTGCAACAGACAGGATACTTGGGGGGATGCCGATGATGCCGGACCGAGTTGAGGACTTAACAAGGGGGAAGAAGGTAGAAGGGCCTAAGCCTAGTCGATACCCAGAATGAGGAAATATGTACATGCATGTCCTACTTATATAGGTTTAAGAAGTGACATGTGGAATAAGGAATGTGAGACAACAAGGTATGCAGAGCATGTGGTTATTGTCCACAATGAGTAAAATTAGAATGAAGGAATGTAAAATGGGGATAGAACAATAAAGGATAGAATAATAGAAATGTGGCCAAGGATAGGACAATAGGAAGCAACTGACTATAAAACAATGTAGCCATGGCCAAGGATAATACAAGGACAGGAAGTCCTGAGGTAAGGTGGGTCGAGGGTTATGGAGTGAATGGTGCAGGATTAATAGATAGTGAGTGAGGTAGAGCATGAGGGGTAATTGGAAAGGAGTGTAGGTAGTGGATGTGCTGAGCCGAGACTGGTGTACCAAGTGACGTGGATGCGGTGTAGACACTTATATGTGGACATAGGATGGTTACTCAGTCGGCACTGCCAAATTACCAGGTCTCGGTACATGTACTTGACATGAGTTCAAGGATCACATTTAAAATATCATTGTTGGCCAGACCCAGAGGGGGCCTGGCCTGTACAGCTGGCCTGGGTTGAGGAGGCACAGTGTTGGGAATGGGGAATTCTCCTATAGGTTTTAAGAGGACCACTGAGCTGGATCAGCATACTAGAAATTAAACCTCTCTTATTCAGAAAATCACCCATCAAATCAGTCTTGAATTGACTACCAAAAAATATAATAACTTTTGGCTGGCCATTTAAGAGTGAATTACTTATGGTAATTACTGTAACTCTTAATAACAAACCCACAAGTCCAAGGAAAAACCCTCAAAAACATGTATTCTTTGCCTGCTCCTTCTTCTCCACCTCTTCACGCATGTGCTGGCACTCATTTCAGTGTCTCTTGACCATCTACATCTCATCATCTATCTCAGCACCCATTTTTTCTTGCACAAGAGTTTGATAAGGGGAGGACTGATGTTGATTGGTAGAAGAAGCATGGGAAATTTCCCAAACATTCTGTGATATTACATCAGTGCCTGGAACTCTATTTTCAAACTCCACTTACTGGCTTCATTGGTTCAGCCATTAAGAGGGAGGTACTGTTAAGTACATAATACTAAGCTTCAGTTCACTCAGTAGTACCAGCCAATAGTGATTGGCACAGGTATTGGAAACCTACATGGGTAGTGGGTACGGGTAGCACAGGTAGGGATCAGGGTCAGGATTTCCAACCTGGCCCAAACCCATACCTGCAGGCAGGTTTTTGCAGGTATGCTTATATAAGCAAGGTTCAATGCTAACTTCATTTATATAAGTGAAATTTAGTACTAACCTCACTTATATAAGCAAATTTAGCACTGAATTTCGATTATAAAAGCAAAGTTAGCACTGAACCTCACTTATATAAGCATACCCATGAAAACCCAGACCTGTAACAACAGATAATGGGTTTTTGTAGGTATGGGTACAGGTAGACATAATATACCCAGGGGTTACCTGTGCCAATCACTATCAGCCAAACAATCTTCACCATCTAATCCCACATACAAGTGACAAGTCATTCTTCACTAGTATGTGGTCTTGGCTTAGTGTATTCAGTTCATCACTCAGTTCATTCCCCTTCATCCTATCAAGACCACGATACCGAGCTCCAGTTCATTCGGTAATACCAACTGACCAACTGACCTTTACCCATATTATCCTGACTATCATGCGATCTTGGCTCGGTACACCTGGTACATTGTCTAGATGACTTCTCCCATCCTATCTGTTCCACCCCTCACTATCCTCCCATCCCCTCACCCATTCCCCCCTGAACATGTGATGACCACTCATTATCTTGGTCACGGCCCTATTGTTATATCTTTGGTCGTCCTCTATTGTTCTATTCTCACCCACTCCTTCATTATTCTATTCTCAGCCATATTCCATTATTCTAATCCCGTTTACATTCCTTATTCTATTCTTGATCACTGGACAATGCCTCCACATGGTTTTTCATACCTTATTGTTCTCCATTCCTTATGCCACCCTGTTCCACATCTTGCTTCTTAACCTATATAAGTAGCGGGATGTATGTAGATAGTTCCTCACTCAGAATATCAACTTGGTTCACACCCCCTCATCTGCCCCTTTGTTATGGCCCGTACTCTCAATAAACCCACACCAGCCCCCACAACCACCCACACCTTTTCCGGGACATTTCCGATCGCTCAAAGCCTGAATAACCGATTTCTGGATGTCTGACATACATTCTGAGGTTCCATGATTCCAAACCTCCGAAGACTCCGAAGTCAAGGTTCCGTTCCTTTGATAGATGACACGCTGATCATCGTGTACCTTACTCCCTTATTCTTCTTTCCTATTGACCCCTTGTACTCCCCTTCTCCTTGTTTTATGACCGGCAAAGATAGTACAAGGATAGTCACATGTATATAGCCTCCCAGTTGACTGGACTGTTCGCTAGTACAAATATTGACTTAGTCTACCACCTAGTTTCCGATTCATTTCCGGTAAACTCCCGTCTCCTTTCCAAAATTAGGGACGGACGATCGAGGAGGGCGCAACACATAAGTTGAAGCCAAGTCCCTTCGACCTCAAACACTTCAGTGACCGGATCGAACCAATCCGCGACCGACCCTAAGTTCCCGGCGCTCCCGTCTCTGTCCATAGTCCGTCCGGCTTCCATCTTCGGTCCTCGGCCCCATTATGGACCTCCACGCTAACCTGGATAGCCCTTTTGGAAGTACTAGCTAAGTGCCTGACACACAGACTTAACACCCTTCCCTGTCTGAAGTCCTTCACTCAAGCTGACATTCTCAGTACCTCCACAAGTCTCTCTCCTGTCTAAATCAGTGGCACTCATGGAACAGCAGGGCATAATGCACGAGCACGTTGAAGCCTAGCCACCCCAAAATGGTCTGCATGACTTGACCAACCCCTCGGCTTTACCGAGCTGTAACATATCCATCCCCTTCTATCTTCGCTTATTCTTTGATGCATCTTGTTTCTATCATTTTTGAATATGTTCTATTATTCTATTCTTGACTATGCTGTATTGTTCTACATATTTTCAGTTATTGTTCTATTTTTGGTCATTGTGACCAATGCTCCACATCTTGTTTCCACACCTTATCCTATTTGCATACATACCTTATGCTACCCTGTTCTATGTCTTCCACCTCTAGGTTCTTTGACTATATAAGTAGCACATGAATGTATGTACTTCTTCATTCTGATAAGTGACTTTGGAACTCCCCATACTCTTGTCTAAGTCCTTACTTGGGCTGAAACTCTCAGCATCTTCCTGAGTTACCATCCTTCTGAAATCAGTGGTCATACAGACCAAGGGCACAATGTACAAGTGTGTTGAAGCCAGCGATGTCCATTTGGTCTGTTGGACTGGCCAATACCCCACCAGCATTGTATCCTCAGTACTATTACATTAGTATTCAGCTCACACATTCTTAACACCTGTTACGTCCCATGCCCCAACAAACCCATACCAACCCCCACAACCACCTACCCTGTTTCCGAAACCTCCCCGACCACTGAAGGACGAACAATCACTTTCCATGGTTCCCATTCCTGTGATGTCCGTCTGAGTCCCTGTTAGTCCAATCCCGATTCCTGTGACCAAGGTTCCACATCTTGATAACCGAACACGCCAGTCTATTGCGTACCTTACTCCCTTATTCTTCTTTCCTATTGACCCCTTGTACTCCCTTTCTCCTTGTTTTATGACCAGCAAAGATAGTGCAAGGATAGTCGCATGTATATAGTCTCCCAGTCAACTGGACTGTTCACTAGTACGAATATCGACTTAGTCTACCACCTAGTTTCCGATTCATTTCCGGTAAACTCCCGCCTCCTTTCCGAAATTAGGGACAGACGATCGAGGAGGGCGCAACACATAAGTTGAAGCCAAGTCCCTTCGACCTCGAACACTTCAGTGACCAGATCGAACCAATCCGCGACCGACCCTAAGTTCCCGGCGCTTCTGCCCCCATCCGTAGTCCGTCCAACTACCATCTTCGATCCTCAGTCCCGTTACGGACCTCCACGCTAGCCCAGATAGTCCTTTTGGAAGTACTAGCTAAGCGCCTGACATGTGGACTTGACAACACCTCAGTGCTTGACACTGATGACCCTCACACCCTGGTTCCAGCTCTGATCAGCATGGAGCACTATTCCTGAGGTCCATAGAGTGCTATGGCCACAGTATGTATATAATTATAGTTAGGGGGCAATGTCAAGCACCAAAGTGCCAAGAATGCTTGTGCCAAATACTAATGCAATAGTACTGACAACATGATGCTGGTGGAATATCAGCCAAGTCCAATAGACCAAGCAGATATGGCTGGTGTCAAGTACATGTACCGAGTATCTGGTAATTTGGCAGTGCCAACCAAGCAGTCAGACTACATCCACACACAAGTGTCCAAGCTGTATGCAAGTCACTTAGTCTGCTGGTCTCAGCATGGCACATCCACCATCCACATTCCTCATCCCTATCCCTCATCCACTTTGCCCCATTCACCATCCATTAATCCTCGACCCATCTTACCTTGGGACATCTGACCATTGTTTTATCCTCAGCGATGACCCATTGTTTTATAGTTGGGCACTCCCTATTGTCCTATCCTTGGCCACAATCCTATTATTCTATTTTCATTGTCCTTTCCCCATTTACATTCCTCCATTCTATTTTTACTCATTGTGGACAATACCCCCACATGCTCTTCATACCTTATTGTCTCATATTCCTTATTCCACATGTCGCTTCTTAACCTATATAAGTAGGACATGCATGTACATACTCCCTCATTCTGGATATCAACTAGGCTTAGGCCCCTTACCTTCCATTCCCCTGTAAAGTCCTCTACTTGGGCTGGCACCTTTGGCACTCTCCGAGTATCCCTTCTATTCTAAATTGGTGGCACACATGGAAAGTAGGGTGCAATGCATGAGTATGTTGAAGCCAAAGCCACTACTTTCAGCCTGCAGGACTTGGCTGCTCCCTGCCTGCATCTTTGGCATTACTGATGCCTGATGTGCCTTACTTCTTATGATTATGCCCCCACAAAATAACAGCAGCAACAAGAACATGTCTAAGAATAAGGACAGTAAAACATCTCAGCCCAATCCACCCCAGTACACCAAGACCCTCGGCAAGGATGGCAAGCTCCTCTCAAATAACAGAGACACATGGACAACAACCTGTGTCTCTTTTGTGCCGCCAGAAATCACAAAATCACCAAATGCCCCAAGGCAACCAAAGCCTGTATAACTACCACTCCCAACTCCACCCCCCAGGCTGTAGGGTGCAAACCTGCATCTCACCCCTGAGAGACCAATCTCAATATATTGTAATTATATATTGATTTCAGTATCATTCTGTGCGCTTTTGAATTCTGAAATTTTCTCGCATTTATTTGTATTTTTACCCTCAATATTGAGGGAGCTATTCATTCTTTTCTATGTACGCTACTTATGGGCGCTTACCCACGCACGATGCGATGTGCATGGCCAGCTCCCTGGATTGGGACTGGCAGCCTGGCTCAAACCTTCGATAGGGTCAAGGGCCGGTTGCAGGGTATATGTGGATGAAACACAACCTGCACATGCCTCCCTCCTCAGTTGTTGACTATACTGAGGAGGTGAGTTGTATAATATATTGTACAAGCCTTTAGGGCTAATTTCTCTTTATTCTTTTTGTAAGATAAAATAAATAGGTATATTTTCCGAATATACACTGAGTTGTTGACTACACTGAGGAGATAAAATAAATAGACTGCCATAAAATTCTTCAATCCTACTGTCAATTTGCTCATAATTCCATCAGGGTTATGGGCCCCGCAGACCATACAGAGAAAGTCTCATTGACCATGGGGAGACTAGCCACAGATGGATCAAATTGGTCCCTGTGGAGAGCTCAACTCATGAGTTATTTCGAGTCCAAAAATCTATTGAAACATGTAAAAGGCAAAGCCGACCGACCACCTGATCCTCCCACTTTTCCCAAGGCACATGTCCTCACAGATGATGAGGAGGCCAAGGTAGAGAAGGCTGAGGAGAGACTTGAAAAGTGGCTGGCTAGAGAAGGACTCGTCAAGACTCAAATATTGGCATCTGTGTCAGAGTCACTAGCTTTAATGCTAGAAAAGAAAAAGAATGCAAAGGAGATCTGGCATACTCTGGTAACTGAGATGATGAAGAAACCAAAAATGGTTGTCACCAGCATCCAGAGACAACTCCGGAACATGAAGTGCTCGGAGGATGATGATCTCAGAGAACACCTTGATAGGGCTCAAGATCTCTATGCAAGATTCAATGACATGGGAGCTAAGATCTCTGAAGAAGAATTCCTTGATATTATACTATCCTCATTGCCACCTTCCTATGAATCAGTCATGAATGCCCTTACGACATCTCTTGAAGAAGTCGGAAAGCCTTTGGATCTGGACAATATTATCTGGGTACTTAAATCACAATATGATAGGCATAGGACATTGTCCCTTACTCAAGAGGACCAAGGTTTTGTGGGAATTGCAGATAAGAAGGTGCATATATGCACCAACTGCAAAAAGCTGGGACACACAGCTGAGATGTGTTGGGCCAAAGGCAGTGGCAGGGAAGGCCAAGGGCCTAGGCAGAAGAAAAGATCTAGATTCAAATAGATGAAAGGAAAAGGGAAAGGAAAGGCTAAAGCCAACGTAGCTGATGAAGATGAGTCTTCCAGAGGAGACAATGACTGTCAAGTACACGTACTGAGGATCCGATAACTCGGCAGTACCGACTAAAATACTCCATTAGTAACCAAGTACGAACCATTCAATGAGTTGTTCTCGGCCAGACGCGCATATCGGTCACACCCCTCATTCCTACGCCTACTCCTCACTCCTCAGACCGCCTTACCTCGGGACTTCCTGCCCTTGTGTTATCTTTGGTTATGGCCTTGTTTTACAATCGGGCATTTCCTATTGTGCTAGGGCACGTCCTATTATTCTGTCCTTTATTGTTTTATTCCCACCCTACATTTCTTATTCTAATTTTACTCGTTGTGGACAATAACCACATGCTCTGCATACCTTGTTGTCCCACATTCCTTATTCCACATGTCGCTTCTTAACCTATATAAGTAGGACATGGATGTACATACTTCTTCATTCTGGGTATCGACTAGGCTTAGGCCCTTCTACCTTCTTCTCTTCTGTTAAGTCCTCGACTCAGGCCGGCATCTTCAGTATCCCCTTGAGTACCTGTCTGTTGCAAATACAGTGGCACGCATGGCAAGTAGGGTGCAATGCACGAGTACATTGAAGCCAACGCCACTACTCTTGGCCTGCAGGACTTGGCCATAGTCCGCCCAACCTTTCGACAACACCCCTCGGCAGTACCAAAGTCTGTCAGTATCCGACGCTTGACAATGACGGATCTATGGCATTCATCAATTATGATTTCACCGCCTTCATCAGAGACGGAACAGGCGACACTATTATCTTAGATACAGGAGCCAGTTCTCACATGACACCTCATAAGAACATGCTTGAGAACTACAGAAGCTTCCCCACACCACTTACGATTCGAGCAGCCGATCAAGGCAGCTTTGATGCATATGGAAGTGGTCAACTCAAGATAACTACTAGAGTGAGAGGGAAAGCAGTCACATTGACATTGAAAGATACACTATATGCTCCTAAAATCGCCTTCACCCTTATTTCTATAGGCCGATGCAGTGATGCTGGTAACCGGACAGAGTTTGCATCACAGAAGTGCACGATAAAGAATTCATCCAGCCATATTTTATTACAGGCACCTAAATTACACGGCCTATATCGTTTGGACAATCAGTCAACCCAACATTCCACTAAGCTATGCTTAACCGCCACCGAGACACACCGCAGGCTAGGGCACATATCATATAAGACCCTTAAGTGCCTGATGGATCGTGGCATGGTTTATGGCCTAGAGCTTTCACAGGCTAGAGATAAATTTACCTGTGATGCATGTATTAAAGCTAAAATTACATGCAAACCGCTCCCAAAAGAATCAAGTGAGCGCTCAAAGAAAATTGGTGATAAAGTATTTTCCGATGTATGGGGACCGGCAAGGCATATCACAATTGATAAAAAGTCTTACTATGTTTCCTTCACGGACGACCACTCAAGTGAATCAGTGCTTTATCTAATGAGTACTAAAGATCAAGTCTTTGCCAAATACAAGTTGTATGAGGCAATGATGCTTTGGTAGAGGAATGTGTGCATCAAAACACTTCTCTCAGCTCGAGGGGGTGAATACACAAGTGCTGAATTCAATAACTACCTAGACAAGCAAGGTACTCGACACAGATATACTGTTCACGACACCCCAGAACAGAATGGAGTCGCCGAGCACCTAAACAGCACATTGGTCAAAAAGACCCATGCAATGCTTCTAGATTCCAATCTCCCTAAGTCATTATGGGGATATGCCATTCAGCATGCTAATTACCTTAAAAATCGCATGCATACACGATCTCTACCGGACAAGATGCCCTATGAGATGATCCATCATCAAAAACCAAACTTACAAGATGCTCACGAATGGGGGACGGATGTCTATGTTAAAATCAGAAAAGACGATAAATTGCTACCTAGAGCCAAGAAAGCTAAGTGGATCGGTCACTCTGCTCAAAGCGACGGCTATTGCATATATTGGCTGGATAGTCGACGGGTATCCGTGGAGCAGAATATTGTATTTGAGGCACCTAAATTACCCTCAATCACTCCTATTTTACCTACAGATGATCGCGCAATTATTGGGCCAAAGACCATCAAATATAAGCCAATACCACCCGCACTGGCACCTATTCAGGCGCCAGTACCATCATGTGACCTACAGCCGGGTGAGAGCCGCATTGAAGAAATAGTCGAGCACACACCAGAGAGAGACTTGGAAAATATACAACCAAGTCAAACAGATGTGAGCAGACCTAAAGAAGCTCCTCCACTCAGAAGAAGTGAGCAAATTCATTTATTACATGAAAGAGCTTCAAGGGCCGGCTCCGGTGATAAATCTCAAACTGGAGAAGCCACACATACAAATATAACCACCCTCACTTGCGAAGACATTGAGGATGATATACTCAACGATATCGCACACAGTTCTGATTTTTATATTCAAAAGAACAGAAGCGACAAGGATATATGCGACTACCTAGCAATAAGCACCAAACCAATTAGTGCTGAAGAAGATGATTTTGCCTATTTATCAAAGGACTTGCAATTACCTACGACAACTAATGAAGCCCTTAGTAATCCTACATGGAAGACAGCCATGGACACTGAGATCTGATCGCAAATCGACTGTCAGGCTCCGGGAATGCCGAGGAGTGGCCAAGTCCTGCAGGCTGGGAATAGTGGCATGGCTTC
>QLPG01005915.1:0-17519 GCA_003314385.1 Gomphus sp. MG54
ATTATTGGCCACAAATGAGTCGGGAGGTTAAGAAATTCGTTATTAGCTGTGATATATGTCAGAAAGCTAAATCTAAACGACACGCACCTATGGGATTACTGCAACCAATTCCAATTCCTGAAAGGCCATTTGAGGCGGTCACCATGGACTTCATCACTGAGCTGCCGGTTAGCAACGCTGTCATTTAGCAACGGATATGATTTCATCCTTGTAATCGTAGACAAGCTTACCAAGTATGTCACCATAGTCCCTACCCCATCAGACCTTGATGAAAGACAGGTCTCAGAGTTATTTTTCGAAAAAATAGTCAGCATATATGGACTGCCAAGGCAGATCATTACTGACCGGGACTCCAGGTGGACCGGAACGTTTTGGAAGGAAATAACGAATGGTCTGGGTGTTCAGAGAGCACTTACTACAGCCCATCATCCTCAAGATGATGGCCAAACTGAATTTATGAATCAGATACTCAAGATGGCCCTTAGAACGTATGTCAGCCCAGAACTGGACGACTGGTACTCCTACCTGAGACAATTCATCTTGGTGTATAACACCACCCCACATACAGCGAGTGGTTTCAGCCCAGCCTTCTGGCTCTGTGGATCCCACCCCACAACAAGAGCCACCATGCTGCACCAGCCGAGTGAGGTGGTAGACAGGCCTGAGACACGGCCCCAAGAGCGCACGACTGAATATCTGGATGTTTCAGAATGTTTCAAGGCCAAAAATTTTTTTAGAAAAATTTGAAACATACAGATCTAGGGCTAAGGAGTCCTTATTGTTTTCTCAAACGGCTCAGTTGAGAAATTATAATGAGGGTTGTCTGGAATCAGAATTTGAGGAAGGTGATTTAGTGGTCATTGACCCACACTCCCGGAACATGCTCAGAAGTAAAAAAGGATTGGGTAAAAAATTACAAATGAAGTACTATGGGCCTTTTGAGATTCTGGAGAAGCTAGGACCTGTAACCTATCGGCTCAGGATGCCTGCATCATATGGGATTCACCTGGAGAAATACTACAAGTCGCCAGAAGAGTTTGGCACTCATCCAAGCAAGCATTTGGGCCGGGCAGATTTTTCTGAGATTCCCGAATATGAGGTCGACAATCCTCAGATCTAGATGGAAAACAGCCCGAAACGGCCAGAAACTCGAAGAATATTTCACGAAATTCAAAGAATCATAATCCTAGCTACAACGAGTGGCTAACTAGGAAACAACTCAAGAACGCACCCCGGTTTCTAAAGGAGTGGGGTGATTCTAAACGGATCATCAGGAGAAGACACTAGAAAGCTATCCAATGTTCGACAATATACCCAAGCTGGCCGGACCACCAGGAAATCTACTATAAAAAGATTAAAATTTTGCACTACACACCAAAAAACATCAAAAAATTCGCCTCTCTGAAAACACACAGCACATTTCACTCTTAGATTGAACTATCCAACTTCTATTGTGTCCACTCCCATACAAATCACCTCTGCCAACTACCAAGTTCGACGAGTCGACGATCATTATCACCAAGCTACCAATTCAACCTCCCGCCGGATACGAAGGAGAAACTGTATTTGATCTCAACTTCTATTCACCTACCGCCAGAGACTTCACGCATTATCGACTCTTCAACCAAAGTGTCTCCGTGCTGAGACCCGAACTAGCGGACGCGATATGGGAATCTGTACGTATGAAGATGCGAGAAATCGTGGCAGCTGGGACAGACTGGGAGCCTGGACAACCAACCATGCCCCTGACTATCCCGGAGGAAAGGTTGAAGGAAATCGGACTTATCCATCCTGAGTTTCCACCGTTTCAAAGCTTGTTGCTGAATCTTCTATACCTACCAAACCATCTAGAAGAAGTTATCGGCTGGGTAGAATTATGGCAACAGATCGGCAGGAAGCTTACGGCCTGGACTCTAAAGGCAAAAGAGATTTGCGCGGAAACGCATAACATGTCTTCGAAATGGTCGACCACGAAGGAAGCCAGAACGGATGATCAAGGAACGTCGTATCACATAGGGATGGAGTATCTGGACAATGACCAAGAAGCACTCGTCGAAAACCAAAGCGAACCAGGTATGCTCACCACATATATGCATACATTTCACCAAATTATGCAACTACTAGAAGAGTATTACAATTGGTGGACGACTCCGTTGACTACATCTCATTGTTTCGGAGTTAGGACCTCTTTGAAGAGGAAACGGCAGGATGACGAAGAAATTGAAGACGTCGGACCCAGGTATCACAACCTGCAACTGATAAGGTGGGAACCCTCGGTGTCCCAGAAGTTCGACAATCAAAGGACCCTAGGTTATCCTTTCTACACGCCCACAAATGCACTCTTGCAACGGCCTTATGAACCGAAAGACTTTGACTATGGAGTTCCTTCTTATTAAACACTCATGAGGCATGTTGACCAGAGTAGAGGTTTGGAGGGGGGATAATATTAGGGAAGAGGGGATGATCCCACTCTGGTCAACATGCCTCATGAGTGTTTAATAAGAAGGAACTCCATAGTCGAAGTCTTTCGGTTCATAAGGCCGTTGCAAGAGTGCGTTTGTAGGCGTGTAGAAAGGATAACCTAGGGTCCTTTGATTGTCGAACTTCTGGGACACCGAGGGTTCCCACCTTATCAGTTGTAAGTTGTGGTACCTGGGTCCGACGTCTTCAATTTCTTCGTCATCCTGCCGTTTCCTCTTCAAAGAGGTCCTAGCTCCGAAACAATGAGATGTAGTCAACGGAGTCGTCCACCAATTGTAATACTCTCCTAGTAGTTGCATAACTTGGTGAAATGTATGCATATATGTGGTGAGCATACCTGGTTCGCTTTGGTTTTCGACAAGTTCTTCTTCGTCATTGTCCAGATACTCCATCCCTATGCGATACGACGTTCCTTGATCATCCGTTCTGGCTTCCTTCGTGGTCGACCATTTCCAAGTCGTGTTATGCGTTTCCGCACAGATCTCTTTTGCTTTTAGAGTCCAGGCCGTGAGTTTCCGGCCTATCTGTTGCCATAATTCTACCCAGCCGATAAGTTCTTCTAGATGGTTTGGTAGGTTTAGAAGATTCAGCAACAAGCTGTGCAACGGTGGAAACTCAGGGTGAATGAGTCCGATTGCCTTCAACCTTTCCTCCGGGATAGTCAGGGGCATGGTTGGTTGTCCTGGCTCCCAGTCTGTCCCAGTTCCCACGATTTCTCGGATCTTCATACGTGTAGATTCCCATATCGCGTCTGCTAGTTCAGGTCTCAGCACGGAGACACTTTGGTTGAAGAGTCGACAATGCGTGAAGTCTCTGGCAGTAGGTGAATAGAAGTTGAGATCAAATACAGTTCCTCCTTCGTATCCGGCGGGAGGTTGGATTGGCAATTGGTGATAATGGTTGTCGACTCGTCGAACTTGGTAGTTGGCCGAGGTGATTTGTATGGGAGTAGACATAATAGAAGTCCGATAGTTCAATCTAAGAGTGAAATGTGCTGTGTGTTTTCAGAGAGGCGAATTTTTTGATGTTTTTTGATGTGTAGTGCGAAATTTTAATCTTTTTATAGTAGATTTTCTGGTGGTCCAGCGAGCTTGGGTATATTGTCGAACGTTGGATAGCTTTCTTCCCACTCCCTTAGAATCGAGCCAGTTGAGTCAAACTTCAAACAGAGACGACATTCGGGACCAGACGAACGAGAATCTAAGAGAATCAGCGTTAGAAAATCACCATATATGCACGATCCTACCACACTTACCGGATCTGACGGTCTTGAAGAGTTATTCCATCCAACTGCATGACCGAAGGGAGACAATATTCAGTATTCCAGAGACCGCGGCATCAAGAACAACCACGCTTACCCATGTCTCTAGGCCTTCTAGAACCTATCCCTACCTTAATCCAACATACGACGACGATGGTTCAAGCCCTGCACCTTCACCTACCTCGCCGATCCTTAGGCGCCCACAGCGAACGAGGCCCTCCTGAAGTCGAACGGAGACACCTAAGGACCCGAAACCATCTGAGGACGACTCCCCAGATGAGAGCGACGAGGCGTATCAAATAATGCCACGTAGACGTCGAGGGAATAGTGCAGGAAGGGGGGATCAAGCACAAAAACAGTCAGCAAGAGGAATAACATGGAAAAATGAGGCTTACTTTGATCCCAAACTCCATCCTGATATCATTTATGAATAGGATGGAGACCCAGACTCATTAGCACCATGGCTGATGAAAATTAACCACATTGCAGACCGCTCACCTACGGTACACGAGCAATTAGGAGCCTTTGTCCCCCTCAGACTCCGGAAGAATGCTGAAAAGTGGTTTCTCTCATTTCCTTTAAGCTATAGGAAACAAGCTTCAGCAAACTGGAGAACACTGAGAGAAGCAATAGGAACTTACTACATGAACCGAACGTGGCTCGACCGGCAGAAGTCGCGTGCAAATCACGCAGCATACCGAGAACCAGGCCATAAGCACGATTCCCCGAGCGGGTATTTCATACGGAAGGTAGAGCTCCTGCGCTTGGTAACCAAAATGTCAGATACGGAATTGATTATGGAGGTAATGGCCGGCGCACCTTCATATTGGCACGCAGTCATCGACGCGCAGAAATGTCCTACGATAGTTGATTTCCAATAAGCTATTAAATATTATGAAGAATCTCTGGTTAACGCACCATTTGTTCCTGAGAACGAGGAGATGAGCGCAACCGGTCAAAAAGCGCATCGGCCCAATCCGGAAATGACGCACCAAGGTGCGCAATTTGGAAGCCGCTCAAGTGCAGCGTGACTCGCGGTCACACTTCAATGGATTGTCGCCTAGCCTTCCACCGGCGTATTTTCCAAGGAATCATAATGAGATAGCTCTTATGGCAATGCTTTGAGAGAATGGAAGATCTGTGGGAGCAGGAAACACCGGGACAAGGACTGCAAGCTTGCACACCCTCAAGAAAATAGCAAAAAAATCTACAAGATGAATTACAAGCTATCTACCGGAGAATTAAAGGACATCCAGGCTCAGGAAGATTATTAAAACCTTTATAATCAACTAGGCCTGGGAGGAAAAAGTTCTGGATGATGAACAAGCTCAAGTTTATCAAACTACCACAGAAATTACTGGAAAGATCCCAAACACACAGCAAACTACAGGGGACTCTCCTGAAGCTCACTGTAGTTTTATCCAGCCCTTAATCCATTAAATAACACATATATCTTGGCTGGGAGGATCAGAAATTCATCCAGAACCATATCCTTCTCCACCAACTTCTCCTCCTCCTGATCCTGACAATAAAAAATGCAACCTGGATTCCTTGGGAGTGGGATGATTCGAGACGAACGGACAAATGAATACACTAGAATGTTAACCAACATTCTAGTGTATACCCTAGGCGGCCGGAGTCCTAGGAAAGTATTTATAAAAAGACCAAAAAATTGGCAAAATTCACTAAACCCACAAAAAATCATCATTGCCAGAGAACTCCAGTAATCTTTTATTCTCTGGTCATCCTATTCGATTTGTACTATGTCCACTCCCATATAAATCATGTCAGCCGACTACCAGGTCTGCCGAGTCAAGGATCACTGCTGTCAACTTCTAATTCAGCTGCCAGCTGGATGTGAAGGAAGACCAGTCTTCAATTTAATTTCTACTCTCCACTCACTCAATATTTACACTCCTACCAATTCTCTACTTAAACAACCTTACGAATCCGAGGAATCCATGTCCATATATTGGGGGATCTATCCCTATTAAAAGATTCATGAGGACATGTTGACCTGAGTAGAGGTTTGGAGGGGGATTATGTTAGGGAATGGGGAATTCTTGCTTAGATTTCTATAAGACTTCTGAACTGGATCAGCCCACAAGATCCAAACCTCTCCTTTCCAAAAAATCACCCATCAAATCAGTCTTATCTGGACTACCAAATGTAGTGATTATGCACAGTAGACCTAAACAATGGAAAGCTCAGTGAGTGGGTTATTGCAGGTATGGGTATGGGTACCCGCAGGTTTAACGGGTATTGCTTTTACCCGTGACCCACAATGGGTATTGTTCTTACCTGTGGGTTCAGGGCAGAGCTGTGGACAATGCTACAACTGCCTTCAACCTCAGGACATTACCTGAAATGGTACACAAAAAAGTGCTCAACCCAAGCCAAAAAGTCAGAATGGTATTGGGGTATATCTACACATGGCATATACAGTGTGTGCTCAGCATTCCACCAATTCTGGAAGAATCCCTCTAAGAACACCAATCAACTCTGGCCCTACACCGTCCATGAGTGTGCCACCTGAGGGGACGAGATGCACCAGTATCCAGACACCAGACATTGTGGCAAGCCATGTGATGGCATGATATGACATGCCAGGGGGTGAGTGAAGAAGTGAGGTCAGAGGGACAGGATTTTGTCACAACCACACATCGTGCTTTGACTTACTTGGCAGTACCAACCGACTGACCCTTACTCATATCATCCCATGGCGTACGGCTTCAGTTCGGTACACCCAGTTCATCACCTGGTTCATTATCCTTTTCCCCAACCCCTATTCTTGATCATCCCTACACTCTTTTTCTTTCCCCCTCACTCACTTACCCATGGGACGTTTACTATTCCCTGCCACTTCCTCGCAGCCCTATTGTTTTATTCTCGGCCACTCCTTATTGTTCTATTTCTTTCCCACAATCTCACCACTTATATTTCATTGTCTTACTCTCACATTATTCTATTCTAATCGCTGTGGACTATACCTCCACATGGTCTTCATACCTTATTCTTTTTTCCATGTCTTATGCCACCCTTATTCCACATTCTGCTTCTCAGCCTATATAAGTAGGAGATACGTGTACATAGTTCCTCAGTCTGAGTATCAACTAGGTTTACACCTCTCTACTCTCCTCCTTCTTTCCAGAAGTCACTCGGTCCAACACCCTCGGCATCCGCCTGAGTATCTTTCTGTTACAAGTAAGTGGCACGCACAGGAGGCAGGGCACAACGCACGAGTATGTTGAAGCCAAGCCACCTCGACTGGCCTGCAGGACTTGGCCAGTTCTGACAGCACCATCGGCAGTACCGAGACCTGACAGATTTATATATCTGCAGTTTGGTTCAATTCAATTGTGGAGGTATATAGTGTCAAGAAGTACTTGCCTATGAGATACATACTAATCAATGCAAGTGAATAATACAAGCGAGCAGAAAACAACGGACAAACTGAGCAAACAAAGGAAAAAAAAAAGCTGACTGTAAAGCAACCCATGAGGCATGTGGACACATGAGGCAGTGAGCAGAATGCAGGGTGGGGGGCAACAGGATTGGGGCCAGTAGGATTGGGGCCAAGAGGACTGAGGCCAGCAGAATCAGTGAGGTATGCGCCATATATGTCGTACATGCCATACATGCCATATGTGCCGTATGCATCGTATGCATCGTATGTGCTGTATGCGCTGTACCTGCCATATGTGCCATATGTGTCATATGTGCCATACGCATCATACACGCTGTACATGCCATATGCATCGTACATGCCGTACGCATCGTATGTACCATATGTGCCGTATGCGTTGTACACGTTGTACGTGCTGTATGTACCATATGTATTTTCAGTAGGGGTCTTGACAGGATTGACAACCAGAGAGATGAGCACACCACCACATCCGTGCCCCTCATGCCGGTCTGCGCAATCACTTTTGTGGCATCAGCTGTCGATGTGATGCACACGAGTGTTGCATGTGAGAGGTTGGCTGGCTGAGACATGTCATTAAGAACCACCAGCAAATTTGGCTCCTGGACTTACATTTCGCATCCTGGATGCCCTCCGTGGTGACCTCCAGCCTGTCATACATCTTGGCACAAATGCATGAGCACACCGCCATGTCCGTGCCCCTTGCGCCAGTCTGCGTGATTGCTGTTGCCATGTCAGCTGTTGATGCGACGAGTTTGGCTCCTGGACTTACAGTTCATGTCCTGGATACTCTCCATGCAAGGCTGGTGTACCTCTGGCCTGCCACATCAGCCATGTCATCTCCTCAAAGGAAGCTGAGCACTCCTGGGTATATCAAGATAGTGTTCCTCTAGTGCCAGTCATGTCTGACGGTCTTTCCAACAAGGGTCGCAAGGATGGCCAGCGCATGCTCAACAGTAGAGTCTATGGTCGCCATTTGTCTGCCTCTCAGAATGGCAAGCCTGACTTGTATGAGCCCAAATTTGTCAAATGGGGCTATGGCGGCATGGGCAGCATTGCTAACAACCAAGTAAAGTCCTGCTCTGGTCCAGATTGGGCCAAATTGCAAAGTAAAGGCAAAGTGCTTGGCAGTGGTTCCAACATTGATAAAGATGACGGCAGCACGGGTATGGTTATATAAGCGAGGTTCAGCACTAACCTTACTTATATAAGTGAGGTTCAGCGCTAACCTCGCTTATATAACCATACCCGCAACTTATGTAAGCATACCCGCAAAAACCTCCCTACAGGTATGGTTTGGGCTGGGTTGGAAATCCTGACCCTGACCCTTACCCACGCTACCTGTAACCGCTACCCGCATGGGTTTCCAATACCCATGCCAATCACTAACTATTAATATTTCGTGACTTGACCAGTCACAAGACTACCAGCTGTGGGAATATTGCTTATTTCTTTATCACTAGTGACTGCAGGGTGACTTGTAACTTCCACAGGCTTCCATTCCTTTCCATTCCTTTCCACACCCTTCCACTAATTTCAGGAAAGTCTTGCCTTATTGGGGAGTTGCATGTTCAGCTTAGAATTAGTATATATAGTCTAGTACTGTAGCATAGAAGCAATCAATCAATCTGTTTCTCACCCATAATCCACTGGATTATCTAGTGCAGCAAGCACTCTTATATAAATTGGTCAGAAGACCACTTAGGTACATTGGTCCAAAGACCAGTTGCCACCCTTTACCTGAAAAGGTCCAAAGACCCTTTGGCAAAACTGAGAGGTATTCTAAAGAGTGAAGCTCACCCTTCTACCAAAGTGGAAGGTTCTTGGCTAAAACAGAAAAGGTACACAAAAACATAGTAAAAGAACTAAATCAGATTATATAGAACATTAGTGGAAATAATCCTAGGCAAGGGTAGAACTAATATTTTATGCTCATAAACTATTATTTCTACATGTAATTGACAAGGTACCTGCCAAGGCCCCTTCTAAACAATTCTTTTTGGACAACAACCTGGACAGGCATTAACTTGCTATCATCTTGTCAGAGAACTTGATTAGGTTTTATTCATACCAAAGTTTTGTCACACTTCTCAGGTTAAATCATCAATGGTTCCAAGACAGTCTATAAGGGCACACCTGGATTTGACTTCTGCTGTATCCATTGTCTGAATCTCCACTTTGATAACCAGGGATTTTGGACTCAGGGTGGTAGCAACCACATACTTCTTTGGAAGTCATTTTTCCCACTTCTGGAGCCATATCTGAGGTTGTCTTGGTGGAATCTCTGACTTCTGTGTGACTTTAGATGGCTGTTCTCTCTGGAGGGAAGGTGCGGGGATTACATCACATTCCTCTCTCAGATAAGAGAACCTATTATGTACAGGCAGTGGGGGCACACAATTCACCTACTGCAGGCTCCAAAATCCTCTTCATTTTCCCTTGATCCTGCCCTTTCCACCACTTCTCCCATTTCCACTGTCTCCTCCAGTGCAATCTCTGATGTTTCTGAAAGGGCCAGGAGTTCTGGGAGTAATTCTAGCTTCTTTTCTGGACTCATGGTCTGAATATCAAAGGATAAGGGGCAGTCCTGCATATAATGCCCAGGCTTCCAGCACCGGTGGCAACTCCTAGAGTGGAACTCTTTGCTCGGGTCCAGTCTACCTCCATTGGGGCTGGAGTTTCTCTCAGTGTTGCCAGTGAAGGCATTAGAGTGACTTCAGGAAGTTGAGGCAGGGGATTTGACATTTTTGAGGTGCCTGAAACCAGCTTGAGGGAATGCTTAGTAATCAGGTTGAAGCCTGGAATTGGGTGCGATAAGTTTCTGTAAATGCTTCATTTGCCTCTTAGTCCTAGGCAACCCTTCGTGCTGCCTCATACCACCCATCAGGATCATCGAAACTCAGTGTACCACTTCCCAAGAGAGTGACCTTCAGCTGTATCCCCAGTTCAAGGCCTCTGCAAAACTTGATCACCAGCATCTTGTCATCGTGGTATCCTGAAAGGTCTACTAATTCCATACTGATCAATGTATTCTTGCACCCAGTCCTTGCCCTGATACCAGCCCCTCCCTTCCATGCACATGAGGGCAGAGAGCTGTTCATTTTTCAGGCAGAATTTCCCTATGAAATTGGATTCAAAGGCCCTCCAGTCCAAGTAGTGGGGGTGTCTGCTCCTTTTGCTCCAAAGGATTTTGTTTGCAAAGTGAGCTGCTCTGTCGGAGTTGAAGTAGGAGAGGGCCCAATGTATCCAGGCTTGGTTGTTTGGGAACTGATCTCTGTAGATGACAAAGTAGATATTCCAGGAATCGAGGAAAGCCCTCCCTTTGTCTCTATCTCTATCAAAGTCTGATGGAGATGCAGGCCTCACTCTGGAGTGTCCTAGTGAGGTAGTGTTCTGGAGGTCTGGAAGGTGTGCACTCGGTGTTGGGTCATCTTCTAAATCTTTGGATCTCAACTGTCACGACCATGCATCGTGCTTTGACTTACTCGGCAATACCGACCAACGGACCCCCATTCACATCATTCCATGGCGTATGGTTTCGGTTCGGTACACCCGGTTTATCACCCGGTTCATTACCCTCTTCCCCAATCCCTATTCTTTGTCAACCCTACACTCTCTTCCTTTCCCCCTCACTCGTTTACCCATGGGACGTTCACTATTCCCTGCCACTCACTCACGTCCCTATTGTTTTATTCTCGGCCATTCCTCATTGTTCTATTTCTTTCCCACAATCACTGCTTATATTTTATTGTCTTACCCTCTTATTATTCTATTCTAATCGTTGTGGACTATACCTCCACATGGTCTTCATACCTTATTCTGTTTTCCATGTCTTATGCCACCCTTATTCCACATTCCGCCTCTCAGCCTATATAAATAGTTGATATGTGTACATAGTTCCTCAGTCTGAGTATCAACTAGGCTTACGCCTCCTTACTCTCCTCCTTCTGTTCAGAAGTCCCTACTCAGGCCGACATCCTCGGCATTCACCTGAGTATCTGTTCCCATTACAAGTTAGTGGCACACACAGGAGGCAGGGCACAACGTATGAGTACGTTGAAGCCAAGCCACCCTGACCGGCCTGCAGGACTTGGCTGGTTCCGACAGTACCCTCGGTAGTACCGAGTCCTGACATCAACCCTTGACATGTGGGGTTATTAATTAGCTTGGCCATGATTACCCTGAGGGCTTTGTTTATTGCAGCATTTGCCATCCGGTTTTCCGTCAGTCCTTCCTCTATCCTCTGCAATCATTCCTTGGCATCCATGCTGGAGGTAGGGTTTGTGGGGATATCTGTGACTATGGCTATACAGGAGGGGGAGTCTGGTATTAGGTACGTCTAGGAGTTGGTACTCTCTGAATCACTCTCGTTGAGTCCAAAGCTACCTATGACTGTACTGTAACACAACCCCCAGTCCTTTTTAAGAGAGACTTTCCTGTTGTAAGGGCAACCCTCTGGACTGCTCTGGAGCTATCTCATGGAGAGGACTAGGTAGGGGAAATCCAAAGTTTATTTATAATCACTACCTAAATACATGTGGAGCTCTCACCTAGGCAGGGGAAATCAAAAGAGAAAAGTCTAAGGATTCTACTGCTGGTGAACCCCTCCTTATATACCCTTTATGTAAGTGGTCTGTTTACTAGCTTACAAATATATACACTGAAGTCAATAGAGCTGACCTCCTGGTACTAAGTCTGTGGCTTGGATGCTTATCCTGGTTTCTAATTACCATGCTAAAATTATTCCAGTTTTCCACCTGGTGGTCCCTAGATTCCTGGCCTTTGGAGTATTGTCGGTGTCTGGATTTAATCATCTGTCACACAGGAGGTTGTGGAGGTCATGGATATTATGAACAGTGTGGAGATGGTGTAGGTTGTAGGTGTTGTGGAGGTTTAGTGGATAATGGAGCTTGTAGATGTAGTCTGGATATGGAGGTCAAGGTACTCCTCTTTTGCCCTTGGACCCTTGTTTCTAGTCTCGGAATCAGAGCAGAGTCTGAAATAGGGCTTCGGACTTGGATTTAGGGTTTGGAAAGGGTTTTCCCCTGCAGCATGCATGTCATATGTGTATGTATGACACTGTGGGTTGGGCCAGGTTGTGGGTGCTCTCAGCTTGACCTGTACCCAAACCGAAGGACACCTAACCTGGTGTAGAGTTGCTCTAGGTAATTAATACCTAAAAGCCTACACACACTGGTCCTTTTCTATGGTGGGATATAGCACAGTCATTTGGCACAGTGGGACTATGATCTGTGACAAGGCAATGTACAAATGCAAACATAACATGAGTGAAGAGGGTGTGATGTGACAGGGATGTGACCTGTGAAAAGACTAATAGACTGGGATGTGATGGAAATGTGACTGTGATATCATGCTGACTAAGATGTGGACTTGGACTTGGACTTGTGTATAATAGTCTAGATATTTCTGGATAAGTCTTGACATGGACTTGGAGACTGGACTTGTGTCAAGTACACGTACCAAGACCTATTAATTTAGCAATGCCGACCAAGCAGCCATCCTATGTCCACGTCCAAGTGTCCATGCCACATGCATATCACTTAGTACACTCGTCTCGGCTTGGCACATCCACCACCCACACTCCTTGTCCCCACCCCTCACATACACTATGTCACTCACCATCAATTAATCTGTTAAGATTTGGTGATGCCGAGATATCGGTTAAGTCCTGCAAACCATTACGGGGTGGCTAGGCTTCAACGTGCTCTTGCATTGCGCCCTGCTGTTCCGTGCGTGCCGCTAATTTGGATAGCGAGAGGAGCCTTGAGAGGATGCCGAGGGCGTCAGCTTGAGCGAAGGACTTTAGAAATAGGGAGTGGACAAAGGGGTGCGAATCAATTGATATTCTGAGTGAAGAACTATCTACATACGTCCCACTACTTTTATAGTTAAGAAGCAAGATGTGGAACAGGGTGGCGTAAGGAATGGAGACAATAAGGTATGAGGCAACCACATGGAGGCATTGTCCACAGTGATCAGAAATAGAATAAGGAATGTAAGCGGAATTAGAATAATAGAGTATGGCTGAAAATAAGATAATGAAATGGTGGGTGGGAATAGAACAATAGAGGACGGCCTAAGATAAAACAATGGCAATGGCCAGGACAATGAGTGACCGTCATGTTGTTTGGGGGAAACAGGTTAAGGAGTGGATAGGGGGTGAAGGAACAATGAAAGGGGATGTATGAGAGGAGTGGTCCAGACGATGTACTGGGTGTACCGAGCCGAGGCTGCGCAGTAGTGCGAGATGATGTGGGTAAGGGCCAGTGGGTCGGTATTCCCAAGTGAGTCGGTGCTCGGTGTCACGGACTTGACATAATCCAACCATACCTACTCCTCATCCTTTGATCCACCTCACCTTGGGACTTCCTGTCCTTGTATTATCCTCGGCCATGGCTACATTGTTTGATAGTTGGTCGCTTCCTATTGTCCTATCCCTGGCTACATTTCTATTATTCTATCCTTTATTGTTCTATCCCCGTTTTACATTCCTTCATTCTAATTTTACTTGTTGTGGACAATAACCACATGCTCTGCATACCTTGTTGTCTCACATTCCTTATTCCACATATCGCTTCTTAAACCTATATAAGTAGGATATGCATGTACATATTTCCTCATTCTGGGTATTGACTAGGCTTAGGCCCTTCTGCCTTCTTCCCCTCTGTTAAATCCTTGACTCAGGCCGGCATCATCAGCATCCTCTCGAGTATCCATCTGTTGCAAATCGGTGGCACGCATGGCAAGTAGGGTGCAATGTATGAGTACATTGAAGCCAACACCACTACTCTTGACCTGCAGGACTGGGCCATTGTCTGCCTGACCTTTCGGCAGTCCCAAAGTTTGTCAGTACCCGAAGCTTGACAACTTAGGGCTTTAACTTAAGGACTTGTTATTACAGAGGTGAGCCAGAGGCCATTATATACAAAAATCAAGAAATGATGCAAAATGATGTGATAGGATGACTATGCTAGTTATATGACAAAGCACAAGAACAAAGTACACTAAAGAGGAAACTTTTTAGGAACCATACACCAGCATGCCTGACTATTCATTTCAGCCCACTCAGCCTGCTCAGCCCAACTCTGCATTACTTGCTTATTCATCATACGATCCTCAGCCCTCAAATTCTATTGCACCTTGTGAATCTGTCTTGCCATCACATGCATCCATCAATATACTCCACTCATTTACATCACACACCATATGCTTGCAAATCCATTTCCACTTCATTTACATTTAATATCCTTTCATTACGTTCCACTCAACTTTCATTTATTTGCATTTCCATTCTATCTCTTATATCAGATCTGCTACTACATTCCTTATAGGGTAACTCCATTGGGAATTGGAGTGACATGTCACCCCTCAATGTCACGGAGGAGATCAAGATTGGGACATAGTATTTCTGTCCTTGCTTTTGATGATCCTTGGCTTTCTCATCTGTTATAGGAATCTAGTCAACTCCTCGTAGATTTGAAAGTAGTATAAAGATCTTGTACATTCAGTAGTTGAGTCTTCAGTCAGATAATCAACTTTGATTTCAACTAAGCCTTTCTTCTGTCTTGCTATTCTGAAATTAGAGACCAGTGCGATCTGGTGGGTGCAACATACAAGTTGAAGCCTTGCCCTACTCTGAACCTCACCATTGTTTACCTTTGAGAGATATTATGTTTAATTATGATTATGTTATTCCTTCACAATGTAACAAAACTATGGAAAAACTCTGGAGAAATGGTATAGCCTCGAGGCTGCATGAATAGGGGCTAGGTGTCATGATTGGGGACAACTAACCAAATAAGTGAGGATGACAAATAACAATGGGAAAAGACTAACAGAATAGGAAGGAGTCCAAGTCATTGTTATAGCCCATACCTCCAACAACCCCCACAACCACCCCTCCTTATTCCGAGACCTTTCCGACCGAAAGGACGAAGGATCGTTTTCCGTAATCTCCGTTCCCGACAAAGTCCGACCCAGAGTCCACCGACCGCTTCCGATCCCGTCGCGTCCGAGACACCACCTCCGAGTCCGTCCCCGACCGAGACTCAATACTTTGATAACCGACGCGCAGGACTATCGCGTACCTCGCTCCCTTGTTCTCTCCTTTATATTGACCCCCTTGTACTTCCTTTTCCCTTGTTTTATTACCGGCAAAAGATAGTACAAGACAGTCGCATGTATATAGTCTCTCAGTCGACTAGACTGTTCGCTAGTACGAATATCATCTTAGTCCACCCATTTCCAGCTCACTCCGGTGATTCTCCTTCTCCTCTCCGAAATTAGGGACAGACGATCGAGGAGGGCGCAACACACAAGTTGAAGCCAAGTCCCTTCGACCTCGAACACCTCAGTGACCGGATTGATCTATTCCGTGACCTACCCTAAACTCCCGGCGCCTCCATCCCCGTCCGTAGTCCGTCCGACCCCGATCTCGGTCTTCGGCCCCGTTACGGACCATCGCACTAGCCCGGAAAACCCCTTCGGAAGTACTAGCTAAGCGCCTGACACGCGGACTTAACAGTCATATGTATCAAGAAAAAGGGAAAACAAATAAAAGGAACAATGAGGAAGTCCACCAATAAACACACAACAACCTTGTCCATTACTCCTGAGGGGCTTTAGGATGAGTCAGGGGACTGAGTCATCTTGGAGTATTTCCAGGTCACAGGAAACATATCTTCTGCAATTTATCCAGTATCCAATCCAAGGATATGGGTATGGGAGGAGGAGGACTAATGGGTATATGGTTGTGTACTCTCATCTTGTGATTAAGAGTGAGTTGATGGAGTGGGCTGGGTAGTCAGGGTGGGATAGTGCCTTGAACTTTGTCTCATATTCTACTCTACTCCTATCATGATATGCTGGTCTAGATGTCATTCTGAGAAATATGTATAGTTCTTGACTTTCTGGAAAATAGACTGCATTCTCTATGACATATGACTTATTGTAGATTGGATGGGATCTTCTCCTGAGTGAAAAATGTGCTGGAGGGGATATGCAAAGATAATGATCTGTTAATGGTTATTTCTGGATGTGTGTGTCCTAGGTGTTGTAGCATTCTATGTGTCAAGTACACGTACTGAGTGGCTGGTAATTCGGCAGTGCTGACTGAGCAGTCAGACTACATCCACATACAAGTGCCTACACCACATGCAAGTCACTTGGTATGCCAGTCTTGGCTTGGCACATCCACCATCCACATTCCTTGTTCCCATCCCTCATCTACTCTATGCCATTCACCAGCCATTAATCCTACCATGCCTACTCCTCATTACTTGATCCACCCCACCTCGGGAATTCCTGTCCTTGTTTTACCCTCGGCCACGACCCTATTGTTTTATAGTTGGGCACTCCCTATTGTCCTATACTTGGCCACATTCCTATTATTCTATTTTTATTGTTCTATCCCCGTTTGCATTCCTTCATTCTAATTTTACTCATTGTGAACAATACTCCCACATGCTCTGCATACCTTATTGTTCCACATTCTTTATTCCACATGTCGCTTCTTAAACTATATAAGTAGGGCATACATATACATACCTCCTCATTCTGGGTATCAACTAGGCTTAGGCCCCTTGTCTCCTCTTCCCTCTGTAAAGTCCTCTACTCAGGCCGGCACCTTTGGCACCCCTGAGTACCTCCTGTGTCCCAAATTGGTGGCACACACAGCAAGTAGGGCACAACATACAAGTACATTGAAGCCAAAGCCACTACTTCCAGCCTGCAGGACTTGGCCATTACCCGTCTGCATCCTCGGCATTACCAAAGTTTGACAGCTTGACAGCATGGGAATGAGCTCTGAAGAAGACATGATGATATATTAGTCTGAAGATTGGAGTCATGATATATTAGTTGGCTGTGTGATGTGGTGACACTGAAGGTGATATGGGATGAGTGCTGTCAGAGTTGAATTTGTAACATGGTTGAGATCGACAGCTTTGCTGTCACTGGTGACCTGCATAACCCATGCCATTCCCTACCTCCCAAATCCCATTTGATGGATTGGATGCTAGAGAAACTACAGCAGATATGTTGCCTATAACCTGGAAATACTCTGAGATGACTCAGTTCTCTGACACTTCCTAAGGCCCCTCAGGAGTGGTGGACAAGGTTGTTAGACATTTATTGGTAGACTTTCTTATTGTTCCGTTTATATATCTCCCCTTATCTTGGCATGACTCAGACTGTCAGGCACCAAGAATGCCAACAATGCATGTGCAGAGCACTATTGTATTAATGCCAACTTCATAATGCTGGTGTTGGGGAATGGGAGATTCTCTAACAGATAGGAAGGGTCATCGGATCAGGGATCAGCTTGAAGGAATC
>QLPG01005931.1:0-21892 GCA_003314385.1 Gomphus sp. MG54
TACATGAGGGACTTGCAGCAGTGGCCGCACAATTGGAAAACACAGACCTGAAAGATGAGTATATCACTCAACAGGATGATACCTTCAATTATATCCTCGACAATCATCTTGACTATGCCCTTATAGCGACCAATGGTTCAACACCAAAGACCCTTGATGAAGCTCTTGAAGGACCGAACAAAGTCCATTGGCAACAAGTGCTAGAATATGAAATAGGTCAACTACAGAAACTCAAGACATGGGTGATAGAAGACTTACCTAAAGGTCAAACAGCGATCCCCTGCTCTGAAGTTCTAAGAGAAAAGCCTGGCTTAGATGGCAAAACGACATACCGAGTCCGTATTGTAGCCGGTGGGCACAAGCAGGTTGAAGGTGTCAACTACACCGAGACATTTTCTGCTGCAGCCAAGTTACCTTCGATCCGAGTTGTTCTGGCTAATGCAGCTACACTGGACTGGGAAATTCATCAAGTCGATGTCAAAAGTGCTTACCTTAATGCACCGCTAAAGGAGACCGTTTATATGAAAATTCCTAGAGGTGCCGGTAACCCAACCCAAAAAGGAAAGGTATGCCAACTCCTGAAAGGCATGTATGGCCTCAAACAAGCTGGCAGAGGATGGCATCAAGAACTCACAAAAGTTTTTACCATAAACCTTGGATTTTCCCGGTCTGCCATCGATCATTCAGTATTCTACAAGAAAACAGCATCAGAACACACTGTTGTCGCAGTTGCTACTGATGACATGATACTCACCTCAAAAGGAATACGCGATATCAACAAGTTAAAGAGCGATCTTGAGGGATGCTGGGAAATGTCAGATCTTGGCGAGATCCACTGGTACCTGGGTTTTGAAGTGAAGCGAAACAGAAAAGCACGCACAATATCAATTAATCAGCGGACGTACATTGAAGCGATGGCTGAAAAGTTTGGATTGTCAGCTGCAAAACCAGTCTCCATCCCGATGAATCCAGGAACAAACCTTCATAAAGAGCAAGGACCAACGCTCCTAGCTGAGATCATGCAAATTCGGAAGGTACCGTATGCCGAAGCTATCGGAACTGTCCTATGGGCAGCGATGGTGTCAAGGCCGGATATTGCGTTTGCGACTGGGGTATTAGCCCAGTTTATCCAAAACCCAGCTGAAATCCACTGGCAAGCAATCAAGCGAGTAATGGTTTACCTGCAAGATACCAAGGACCTCTGGTTGACATTCGGTGGAGCTGAAAGAACCGCAGTCACCGGGTACTGCGACGCAGATTGGGCAATGCAAACTCACAGACATTCGATTTCCGGATACGCGTTCTTCATGGGCAATGGAACAGTTTCCTGGAGTTCAAAGAAACAGCACATCATCGCGCTGTCCAGCACAGAAGCAGAATACATATCACTTACCCATGCAGCCAAGGAGGCACTATGGTTGCAGAGGTTCATTGTGGAAATCTGACGCGAAACGACCAAAGCCATCACGATTAATTGTGACAATCAGGGAGCGATAGCATTGTCAAAAGACAACAAATTTCATGCTAGAACAAAGCATATCGACCTGAGGTATCACTTCATTCGTGAGTGTGTTGCGGAGCAGAAAATTGGAGTCGAATACGTGCCTACCGAAGAAAGCATATCGGATATCTTCACCAAACCACTTCCAAAGGTACTCTTTGAGCATTTCCTCAGGAATCTTGGACTATCGCACGTATAACTTTGCATTTACGGAGTATATACTCGAGGGGGAGTGTTGAAATTATCGAGTATATGCAAAGTTAGGCGCTTGTCATGTTCAAACTCAGCCAACAGTTATTGTTTGGTTTTAGCGCGGAGACGCGGCTCACCTTCATACTTGAAGCTGAGCCGTGAGTAGATTCCTATTTCCATACCGACTGTCTTCTAATGCTTCTATTTAGTCTATTCATAGGTAGATTAGATTAATATCATTCACCTTTGTACTTGAAGCTGAGCCTCTATTCATAGCTCCGGTTGCGACATATTCCAACACCATTCAATAACATAAATCACAGACTCTTGGCGGGAGACGGCAATCACTCCCTGGAGCGCGTTCCACCTGATGGAGTTATGGCCCGAGCGATGTTAATAAGATTAGCGAGTGAGTTTTTTTTTGAGGCGCACACGAAGTGGAAGAGATCAAAAACTGGTTACATTTGGTGGGTCGCGTTTGGACTCTTCTGTATACTACATGTAAAATAAGCTAAAACATAATGACGCAAAACTCTGCGTCACTCCGCTATATAACACCCGAGGTGGATGCGCTTGGTACAGAAAATCAAACACACATACACAAAAAGATACACATACATTTAAAGGTTACCGAAATCCATTCACCACCGGCCCGGGAATGTTTACACGTCATTGAAAGGCAATTCGAAGATCACAGCATCAGATTGCGTGATACCGCAGATGGCGGCAATCATTGCAGTATGCGATATTGACCCGATATGGTCATCACGTGATTCCCATGGGCTTCACATGTGGCGGATCTGATCATCATCTTGGCACGATCCTGAGCTGTGACACATACTATTTTTAGTAGTCCCCCACCTCCCGACCCCATCCAGGAACACTCAATGTGATACCCACAATCTCACTTAGTAACCTTCGGTCAGCGCGAGTGATGGATTTATAGTTGTAGCCTAATGGCTAGTGCGATGGGGGGCAACGATAGAATTATAATTGCTTTTTATACTACTACAAATCACTAGTACTTTATATAAAGTAGGAATCCTATTTATAATTGAAAACTTCACGGAGTGAAGTTAGAAGCCGGCCTAATGCGGCCGTACGCGTGGTACATCCGCATATATGCGGTGGGGATGATATAGGACGAAAACTTCACAGGGGAGAAGTTGGAAATAGCATAGAATATGAAATAGAATGAATAAGAAACCACATGCCAGTGTATCTCCTTCCCAACGTGTCCAGATGATGTGAGCCGGCCCTTAGGGTAGGTATGGGGCCAGGTAGAGGGTGTGGGGTAAAACCCACTCCTAAAATCATGGGAATATTTATGTATCTTCCTCATAGTATGTGGAGTCCTGGTATGGAGTCTCGTGTTGATTGGGGAATTGTTGGGGGAGATAATGGATGTTTAGTGGTGAATATATATATATAATTGACTCAATGGTCCCTGGTTCTAACAGATGTCTCTTTTCACATCGGCGCCAGTACATTCTCTTGTAAGTGGAGCTTGTGTACATTCTATATATCCTCAAAAAAGTTTATATGTTGTCTCATGATGACTAGGGCCAATATTCTCACAATTTGAAGGTAGAATCCCACATGAGGCTGCGTACGATTCCATCCAACGTGATTCTGCCACCGGATGTGACCCAGGCACTCGTCAAGATGTAATCCAGGAGATATCTACCTGGATGGATGCAGAATAATAACAGACCAATATGTTAGCTCTTCGGACCTGCCGGATGTGGTAAAACAACAATTGCGCACACGATTGGGGAATAATATGCGAGTCAGGATGCGCACTGGAATGACCTATATCCGAAAGGAAGGTTCACCGCTAGTTTTTTCTTTTCCCGAACCCAGAAGGATCAAGACATTAAGACGCAGTTGTTCCCCACGATCGCTTATCAGCTAGCTATTTCTCTCCCTAATATGTGGGTTCGCATAGAGAGAGTAGATACTCTGTGCATTCCTACGCACATGTTACTACCAAACGAAGAACCCAGAGTACCGCGCAAATGTTGCACATTCGTGATTTTGCTCAGTCGGAGTGGCAACCTGTCAATTGTAATCAATGTGGCGGTGGAATGACGTCATCGGATGTGATCACCATGCTGAATCCGGTCCGGCCTGATGCTATTCGTGATCGGGGTTCCGTTCTCGGAGAGAAATCATGATCGGCACGAAAGACAGTAGTAAAAATATTATGGATACCGCGTGACGTTCCGGGGTGAACTGGCCGATGAGGTTAGACCTGATCGGCCATCTATGATCCCACTCCGTCGGTATATGTTTTATTTTTGTTGTGCCGTTTGTTGATCCAACAAATGAAAAAAAATTGCACTAGCGGAACGAGGGTGTACAATTCCCAGTCGAAGAGAGCTCCCGGTCAATTTTTGTTCCATTTTTTACCAGAGAATGAATTAATGGAAAACTCCCAAGTGTGTCTGTAATTAAGGGGAAACCCACTGAGCACGTTGAATGAGTTATAGGCTGCCATTTGTTGTTTTAGCCTCGAGAATACAGCCGTTTGTTTCAACGCAGCCAATTACAATGCATGGATGAATGGTATACCAAAAATCTTTTCAGAGCTTCCTCGACCACAACACCATATGTGCTTATGAAAATCCATCAATAGATCTGTTCTTTGAATTTTCAGGGTGAGATGTGCTGTGATTTGCATGTTGAATTGACGGCGCACCAAAGTCCAAATCTGACCAAATTCCATGCTGGTCACACGGGTATCACACAACTATGTAAAATGTACACCAATACACCGAGCTTTAGCTCCACTTGTAAACTTTGTGGAGTTTCCACAAGTTCTATTTTACATTGAAAGACTGCTTCGGACTCGTATCATGGACTAAACAATGTTTAAATCAATTAATTAGGGGTTGTCGGCCAATGACCCTCAGTAAGGGTGTAGATGGGTCTGGCAGATAGGTTTCCTGGGGTTTTCCCGCGCTATTATATCGGAGAGTCGTTGGGACAAATAGGATAATAATCCTATGGAATTTCCTGTGAATTTAGATGTATTTATTACTAGGAAATGTATTGCCCTATGGCAATTCTACTGGGAGGTGAGTCCCGGGTTTACTCTCCGCTTAGGCGCCGTACCGGGAATCCGGCCTGGGCGCCAAAGTGTCGGTTTGTAGATTTGTGGTTCCCCCACAAAGTAGATATAATATGTAGTGAAGTATAATGTTATTATAGTGATGGAAACCCAACTGTGACCCGGCCTTGCTGTACGACGAGTAGCTGGTGTCCTAGTCCCGAATAGGGAAGTACGCACTCGGCGCTTAACCTTCGGTCAGCGCGAGTGATAGATTTACAGTTGTAGCCTAATGGCTAGTGCAATGGGGGGGCGAACTATTGTTATAATTGCTTGCTTATGCTACTACAAAGTGTCTGTACTTTATATGAAATAGATAACCTATTTATAAGTGAAAACTTCACGGAGTGAAGTTAGAAGCCGGCCCAATGCGGCCGTGCGCGTGCTACACCCGCATATATGCGGTGGGAATGATATAGAGGAAAACTTCACAGGGGGAAGTATAGAAATAGGATAGAATAGAAATATAATGAATAAGAAATCCACATGCCAGTGTATCCCCTTCCCAACGTGTCCAAGTGAGGTGAGCCGGCCCTTGGGGTAGGTATGGGGCCGGGTAGAGAGTGTGGGGTAAAACCCGCTCCTAAAATCATGGGAATATTATCGTAGGTTCCTCATGATGAATATAACTTCAGTATGAAGTTGCGTCCTGATCTGGGAATAGCTGGGGGAGATATTGCAGTGTGAATGTTGAATATATATATAAAGTGACTCAATAGTCCCTGGTTCTAACAAAGGGGTTGTATGAGCGCTTCTTTGCCATGTAGTCGAAAACAGCAAAGTGTGTCTGTTTTTGACCAATATTTTAATGCTATAGGGCAGCAAACTATATGGTGCCCCTATGAATTTATTGCAGAAGCCACCTAATTTTTATGGCATGATGGCTTTTGAAATTAACAACATAATGACCACACGATTAATTATTAATTACTAATTGAGGCTGCATGATTTACTAAATATATCTGACCTACTGAATCCCAAGAGCACTGATCAACTCATCAACTTTGTTAAAACTGCAATATGGCAGTTTGAATTCCCCCATCAAATGTCTCATCCCAGATAATCAGGCTGCTGGAAGTAAACCTTCTCTGAGTTTCTTTGCAACGTGGATGACCTGCTGTACCCTGTAATTTCAAGATGAGATTAGAGTAAGTTGTAAAAAAATTGATAAGAGAAGTACATGGATTATAAGACAGTTCAAATGAGGGGTTTGAAATCACTTTCAAAGCATTCTCCATCTGCTGAATTAGACCATTCAGGAAGGTAGATGCCAAGGCTTGTGGGAATCATGGAAGATGTTTGCACCAAAGTTTTTATATTTATGATAGTTAAAGCTGAGCCTGGGTATCAACAGAGTAGGCCCACATTTTCCAGGAATCCTGAAGGATCATTACAGAAAGACTGATTTCCTGACCAACTTAAAATGATAAATATTTAGACAACATAATTGCAGAAAGCCATCCTGTGACTGGCTTGGCTGTCACTTGAAACATAGTGGCAGATACCATGAGAGTTGAGTAGGAAATAATCAACACAAAGAAAGACTTGTGTGAGATGTGGTGGGTAGAGACCTTCATTAGGCTTGCTAGAGTTAAGAATAACACACCTTTTCAGTTATGAGATTGGGAAATATAGCAACAAAGAAGGCAGCAATTATCATATGGGAGAATATCCCTTTGAGTTTGATAATCACTAGTGTGTTGTAATTTTCTCAATTGTTAGCATTGCAACACTATCAGGCTGAGATCAAAAAAGAAGACACTGGTATAGTTGTACATATATCTTCAGTAAAACTGTATGACCCAATCCCTAGTTATGCTACTGATACATAGGCATGAGATCAACTATGATAATGTGACCTGAGGTATATCCAAAGCACACTTTGGATGTGGAAATGGCAAGTGTGTAGAAATCACGGAAATCAGGGGGGATCCAGCAAGATTGCAGTGGTGAGTCAGTGAGAATCCAGTTGTTACTGTGTGAGATCAAGATCTGGGGCTCCCCAGGGGAAAAGAGATGAAAGTGGCCAGGGAAGACACGAGTGACTCTGCTTCCATCTGGGGATTGGAAGGACTCATGTTCGGGTAGCAGTGTTGAATCGCCACTGGTAGTGTCCCATATACGGAATTGGCCGTCCCATGAGCCAGACACGAGGTGCATGCCATCAGATGAGAATGCAACGGACTCCACCTGGGAGTGTGCTTTGAATGTATGCTGTATCGCTCCGGTGGTCGTATTCCATATCCGGAGTGATTGATCGTACGAGCCAGACACGAGACGCGATCCATCGCAAGAGAAAGCAACGGTGTGCACCCTTTTTGAATGACCAGTGAGTATATGCTCTACCTTCTCTTGAGATGCATTCCAAATGCGGACAGAGCCGTCGTCATAGCCCAACGCTACACGTCTCCCATCAGGGGAGAATGCAACAGAGTTCACCGGACATGAATGTCCCTTCAGTTTGTGCTTCATCTTTCCAGTAGCTGTCTTCCAGAGAATGGTTGAGTTGTCGTCTGATCCAGACACGATATATTTCCCATTACGCGAGAAAGCAACGGAGATCACCAGACCCGAATGACCCTCGAGTACATGCTCTATCTCCCCAGTGGTGGCATTCCGGACTCGAACGGTCTTGTCCCACGACCCAGACACGACTCGTGTGCCGTCAGGGGAGAATGCAACTGAACTCACAATGTCTGAATGTCCCTCGAGTGGCTGGTCTCTCTGTCCCATCGTCGCGCGCGAACCAGAGAATACGCTTGCACTGTCACGTGAAAATGACCGCCGATCTACCGTCTCCAAGTCGCTCGTCACATCCCAAATCCGGACCGTGCTGTCATACGCCGCAGATGCCACGTATTTCCCGTCAGGCGAGAATGCGACAGACGTCACTTGACTCGTATGTCCCTTGAGCACATGCTCTATCTCCCCGGAAGCTACGTGCCAAATACGGACCGACTGATCCCCTGACCCAGACACGACGCGTGTATCGTCGGGAGAGAATGCAACAGACCCTACCATGTCTGAATGTCCCTCTAGTATGCGCTCTAATTTCCAGCTATCTTTAGTCCAAATACGGACTGACTTGTCATAGGAACCAGACACTATACGCATCCCATCACGTGAGAAGGCAACTGAGCTCACCCAATTTGCATGTCCCTTGAGTATATGCTCAACTGTCCCGGTTGTGACATCCCAAATACAAACAGTGTTGTCATGCAACCCAGACACAACACGTTTCCCATCGGGTGAGAACGGAACGCACTCCACCGGCGAATCAAATTCTTGTATGCGCTTTGTCTCCCCTGTGGTGGCATCCCATACCCGAGCAGTGGTGTCATCAGAGCAAGAAACAACACTTTTTCCATCAGGTGAGAAGGCAACCATGTTGAACCACTGTGAATGTCCCTGGAGGATATGCTGTACCTCCCCTGTTCTAGCATTCCAGATTCGAATCAAGCCGTCGGCCGAGCAAGAAATGATTTGTGACCCATCGGGTGAGAAGGCAACAGACCACACTGCATTTGTATGCGCCACCAGTATGCGCTCAATCTCCCCCGTAGTAGCATTCCAGATGCGAACTGCAGAGTCGTCACACCCAGACACAACACGCGTCCCGTCAGGGGAGAATCCAACGGAGGATACACGTGAAGGGTGTGTCATGACATGCTCGAATGGTCCCCATGACCCTGCGATGCCCACCACTACTCTAGGTAAGTTACCAAACAATATCGAATAGTGATGTCTTATTAGTGCGCTTTTAGGGATCCATGCGAGCGCTGAGCCATCCGTGTTCAGGCAGTGATGTGACATGGTCTCGAACGCCATCTGCAGGTAGCGACGAGTATCCTCGAGTAGCAACCCGTGGCGGGAATCAATCTTGGAATATTTCTGGGAAAATGATGAGCTAAACTCCTCTACCATGTTGATTACTAACCGAGTTGGCTTCTTTTGCCATGCTAAGAGACCTCAGCCCAGATCCAAGCTCTCCAAGTGTACTCAGGCACTCAAGCCAGTGCAATAAGTGTATATTGGCGAATGTCCCAAGTTCTCTGAGCATCGGTAGAATGTCTTCAGATGGGGATGCAAGAGCCTCTACAAGATGGGAGGCCCAGTACAAGCATGAGTATCTGAGAGTCTCAGGAATAACGCTAGCATCAGGGATTTCATGGGGTAGTCCGACTATACCACGATCGGGTAAATTGCAGATGTTGCGCCGGAGAGACGTATTCAACCTCTGGAGACATTTGACAGCCAATTTGTGGTGGGTATCTGAAGTATCAATGCTGTGTCTATAGCAACGTTTCGGATTGACGATGAACTCTCCAAACGAGGCGTGAAAGATGGTGATCGGACTATTGTCGGTGATGTGAATGACGGATTGTAATGGCAACAATGCAAATTGAATGTCGCGCTTTTCTAGATACAGTAGAGATGCGATGTGTTCCATGGACAGTGGTGTTTGAAGGCAGATCACCGCAGCCAGTACATCATGTCCGTTCAGGCTTCCGCTCCCGATTGGCTGGGGAAAGGCCAAGTCTACAATGTGTCGGTAGAGCCTGTCAATCGGCTCCGTATGGGGCGGCAAGAAGAGAGGAGAATCGAGTCGGGTGATCTCTGTCAACCGAGACCTGTTATCTTTATTTGTCGCTCCGATATAACGAACGGCCGTGGCAGCATAAATGAACAGGTCTGCGCACAGATTGAGAAGAATTCTAAACTGATCTGCAGGAGGCCATGAAGGCAAGCCCGCCGAGAATCTATCCATCTTGGCAATTTCATCCAACGAATTTTGGAGGTATGTGCGAATATCATTTCGTACCACATCCTGTGTGGCTTCCTGCAGGGAGGTTTCAACCATGACCGCAATATCCAGCGAATAAACAGGATGGGTCCTAAAAACCCTTTCAATCCAATTCTCGGGCCGGCTTGTAATGAACGCTTTGAGCGGTATGTTGGTCATGCCATCAAGGATAGCCTTGATCAACATTTCTACTATCCCGGGTGCTGAGCATTCGTCCAAGGCATCTATAATGATAATGTAATAAAGCCTTGTTCGTTTTCAGCAGCGATCTTGATGGGATTGACAACCAGGGAGCAGAATTGCTCAGATAGATCATTGAGATCGGCGACGTCGGGTTTGTGCGCGAGGACGTCATGGATGACTGATCGGATCTTTGAGTTAGTTCGGGCAAGCATTGTGGCGATCGTAGGGATGATGCGACGTGCGTCCGTCAAACCTGAGCGAGAGCAGAAGAAGCTGCCCCCAAGCTTGTTTCGCCCATCTAGACGTTTGCAGAGGGTGTGTGCGATAGTTGTTTTCCCTGTTCCGAGCTGGCCGTTGAGCCAATAGACGTTTGGAGTGGAAGGCTCATCCGCCCAGGCTTCTAGATGTGCCAATATCTGCACGCGGGTGTCTTGCATGCATCCGCGCGGTTGGTCACCTTTCGCCCCGTACCGTGTGTCATAGGACGCGCGCTCCACAGGTTTGAGTAACGCTAATGGATCCTGCGAGACATCTGCACTATCTTGAGTATGGAAGCAATGTCATCAAGCGGTGTTGCACTTACTGACGGTATTCTGGTTGACGGTATTCTGGTTGATGGTATTCTGGTTGACGGTATTCTGGTTGACGGTATTCTGGTTGACGGTATTCTGGTTGACGGTAATCTGATTGACGGTATTTTGGTTGACGGTGCCCTGCAAAACCACACCACCCTGCGTATCTGCAACAGAAATACGATTGGTGATTGCCTCTCAGATATATTGGATTCATCGTGAAGAATCTTACTGAAGGTGCTCTCAGCAATGGTGAATTCGATTCTAGGGGACGACATCGATTATGGGTACAAGTGGAGAAGTTTCTGCTTGAACTGACGTCGATACGTGAGGTAGGTCGAAAGACAAGAGTGTGTGACGTGGCAAGCACCGCGTGCGAAGACGATGTTAGCGCCAGAACCTTATTGCCCAGCAACAGCACACCTTTTGCTTTCGGGACAACTCACTTGAAGTTATTATTTGAGTAATCCATTTGTCTTTCATGCACATTGGACTTTTCAACCAAATATTTGCCCTGGACCGCGATCACAACCAGGGGACAAAGCCGCCATAAGTTATACCATACGCATCCCTAACAAGTGGGACAGAATGTGAGTAGAAACGGTCCCACTGATTCACACATATAATTGGTCATAATACACATGCTTTGCATGGAGAAGGACCAGGGCAAGAATGCACTCATCTAATGGTGGGCAACCGCAGGAAACTTTTGTTGATATGGCACGGAGGGGGGTGCGGCTAGGAAGGATAACTGTAAAGGCTGAGTTGGGGATAATAGTCATGGCCAACCTGATCACACATTGTCATGTGAATCTCTTTGTAAATTGACCATGGATGGGGCGTACACTCCCACGAGGACATCTGCCAACACAATTTCGAGTGACTAGAGGGTCACTACAGCAAGAAACACACACGACGGTACCTGAGACTTGTCAAGTTCTGACTAAGAGTTAAGCAGCACCCAGAAAATGATGGTTTTCATTAAACAAGATAAATTAATCAGCTGAGACATGTGTATTGTTCAATGAATTCTTGAGTTAAAGACTCTACCGTTAAATCAAGTCTAAAGCATAGGGCAGAGGTTTGATGGATTTTGGTCCAGCCCTGAGCTCAGCTTAAGCATTGGAAATGCAAATTCCTGAAATTGAACTGATGCAATCAAATTACCATTCCTACTCCTTTGACATGGATTTAAACAGTCAGAATACACACTGACACACTGCTGTCTTCAAATGCACACTCTCTAATAAGAGGGTATTGATTTTGAGAAAAAATTGAGCCATTCACTTCAAAAGATTACAATGTCATCGTTCCCAACAAGTGCGTGCAGTTACAGGCTCACCACAGGATGGCATCCTTCCACATGCTCAATCATGTCATTGACATCGTGGCTTGGTTCTCAAGCTCCGCTCAGACCCAGCACCGTGGGCTGCCGGTTTGGGTTGCTCATTGTTATGTGCTCTGTTCCCATTTATGGATCTGCCCTCAATTCTGTACCCAGCTGAGGGTTTCCCAGAAGTACTTGATACTGAGCTGTCTGCATTAAATTCCCCCCGAAAAAATTACCACCAATTTTTTGCCTCCTCATACCCTACATAAACAATGACATGCTTCACGTATCGAATGACATGCTTCACGTATCGAATGACATGCTTCACGTATCGAATGACATGCTTCACGTATCGAATGACATGCTTCACGTATCGTAAGGACCCTCTGCATTCCTACGCACGTGCTATTATCAAACGAAGAACGGAGATTGTGTCCCAATGAACCTCACCCTCTCGCCTCATTTTCCCGCAGAAATGTTACATGTTCGTGATCTTGCTCCGTCGAAGTGGCAACCTGGTTGTGTTCGGGGTTAAATGACAACAATGTGCCATTGGAATGACGTCATCAGATGTGGTGACCAGATCCGGCGTGCCGAAACCGGTCCGGGCTGCTGCCATCACCGTTCTTGGGAAAATCATGGTCGGCAGGATTGAGAACAAGATAAATAATATACGGATACCGCGTTATGTTCCAGGGTGAACTGGTTGATCAGGTCTGACCTGAGCTGCCATCTATCATCCTGCTCTGTTGGTATATGTTTTATGTTTGTTGTGCCGTTTGTTGACCCAATAAAAAGACCCAGTGTAACGAGGGTGTACGGTTCCCACAAGGAGGGAGCTCTCAATGAATTTTGTTTCATTTCCTGTGCCAATTTCTGGTATCAAAGGAATCACGGCATGTGGAAGGTATGTAGAGACGGAAAACCAGACAATCAACGTCTATCACACGTTGACACCTGAATTTTATCGAATAAATCACGATCAAATTCTCTCATTAAATTTTGTATAGCTTACACAAAAAAAATATATCGCAGCTTAATTTAAACAGATAATCACGCCATTCCAAGCCTTCCATGTTTGGCATGGCTGCGCATGACTGAAGACAGCATAGTATAGTGTTATCTTTGGGTTAATATTGTTTGTGAGATAAGTAGTATTTTTACTGTACCTACCCAATAAAAACCTCTGTCGAAAAATGAGCGATTTTACTCTGGTGATATATCAAAATTACAAACAGAAGAATGCCAGATTGATTATTAAATGCTCACAAATATCAGACATGATGCAGGCCCGGTTTCAAACCTTCGGCCGAGGAATTTTAGATTTACTTTCCAAGAACTTCAGGATGGCAACCTGAATTGGCTCATAAAATTCATCTGCCCATATTAAGAAATGATTTGCTTTGTCGAGATGGATCTCCGCAATTTGTTCCGCATAGCTGGCGCTGAAGTACTGACGCAGATAATAGCGCTTAACCATGGCGCTGGCGCGGATAGTGAGGTCTATCGTCTCCGTCTGGGTTTGTAGACCGGTTCCACTTGGACGAGTCACCAAAGGAGGTCCAATCATGCGGAACGGAGCGCCATTCTTCGTCCGGATAGCCGGAACGATTGCAAGGATCGTCTCCTTCTGAATTTATGTCGTCAGGAAATTGGGCGGTTAGCATGAGAGGTAATATCTGCGCCCCTCCCCAATCTAAGACCTCAACTACCTTGGATAGATCTTGAGGATCAAAGAGAATGTTGGGAAGGGAGACATCCGGATGGTGAAGTACCAAGGGAGCATATGGTGATGGAGGTATAAAATAGGGAATGAGGGCGGAAAGAAGTTGGAGTAACTCCCAAAATTGCTGTGGGGTAGTTCGAGGTGCTGACAGACACCGTGAAAGTTGGTCAGTCTCGAGATTATGCCATTCCTCCAATGCATGCAAGACTTGGCGTTCTAAGAGCTTATGCCAGAGTTGGGACACCGACTTGTACGGCCCTCCTAGAAGTGTCCCAGTGATTGTGATGAGTTCACTAACAGCGAAACTGCCATCATTGTTTTGTGTCATGCTCCCGATCTGATCAAAGGGTATAAGCTTTCTAAGGGAGGCCTGTAATTTTGCCAAACATTTGACAACGGAGAGTTGTTCCGTCGGACTCATTGCGCCCAGCCCTCTAAGAGATCGCGTCTAGCATTTTCCAGAGAGTTTAGCTTTATTCCATCGATGTAATCCATTACAACATAGGGTGATCGTAAGATCCCACACATAAATCTGAGGGACAGGGATTTCAGGATATAATCCCGAATCCCTAACGAAGAAAATGGTCGCAATTTCTGAAATTTTGGTGGCTGGGACGAAATCTTCCTCTTCGCAATTGGGAATACTGGCTGCATAGCAGGATGAGTCAGAAAATATAAGTTTGTAAACCGTGTTGTAGCTGCCTGGACCGAGAAATGAGATTGATGTACAAGAAGTTTTAGAGAGTTGCGTTGCAACGCATGTGACTAGACCATTCAGGTCGAGCCAATCGACTTTACGAAGGTCTTTGATCTGAGACTGGATGTCGGCCGACATAATGGAGGTGTGCCCTAGCGGAGATTCAACTATGGACGCTCGACATTACACCGCCAATAATACCCGCATCATCCGATCAGTCTTTCCCAGAGCATGGATTATCACTTGTTTGTAAGCTCTCTTAGCTTCTCACCAAAGGTTATCTCGACCTCGTTGCCTCTTAATGCCTCTTGTACGTGCGCTGTCATCGTTATATACAGAACTCTTGAGTTTGATTTGGAATAATGTGATAATTTAGTTTCCCACCCCCGCACATCCTTCCCTCGAAGCAGTCTCAGTCACACCAGAGATTAGAAATATTTATTCTCGAGACTTCTTTCCAAACCGTACATTCTTGATTCAACCTCACTTTCCTTATTTACTAATCCTATATTAGCAAACTCGGTCCGTCTGCCTTTGGGAAAGACTGTGTATTGGCTGTTCGGTCCGGATCAGGGCCCAAAGGTACTACATTCGTAACTTAAATCTACATTATATAATATCATTTAGGTGGTGCTCACACATGGCCTCTCTACGCCTGTACCGATATGGAAGTACTTCCCACCATTCCTATCCGAGAATGGGTTTAAGGTACTTGTATACAGTTATCTGGATTTCCACTCCACATCATCATGAAACTCATTTTGGTAAATAGATCTCTTTGGAAGAGGGTACAGTGAGGCCCCAGAAACCATCTATAACGCCGACCTTTATACAACACTGCTTGCACTGCTCCTTCAGCAGCTAGAGTTTTCGAATGCTCATATTGTAGCACTTTCCATGGTACTTAACCCTTTTCCCACCAGTATAACACGTCTCTTCCTTGGATTTTTGTCCAGGGATTGTTGTAACTTTTGCCGCGACATTCCCCTGTCTGGTGACCTAAAAAGTGATATATATATCTTCTGCTGGCGTAATGGATGTATGAACCCACGACTCCTTGTATGGAATTTATATACGGATCATTGGCTCTTAAGCCACCTGAGAGGTTGGCCCAGATGACGGTTCAGACGGTCAAAGTATCAGTTTTTAAAAATCATCTTTCCTTGACGTTTAACATCTCATGTCGTTCAGGAGATTGGCCTTTGTATGCCTAATCCGTTAAGCATTATGGACCAGGTTTTCCAACTAAGTGACTACAAAGAAATATGATTGACTATTGGGAACAGATTAGAAAATTCCAGACTGAATGTCTTCCAGGATATGCAGAGGTTTTAACATCTTCAATAAAGGGTGGTCCGATTTGCGACATGGAAAATGCTTTAAAGTGTCTTATTATTCGTGTGGGCTTTTTGCATATGTTTTTAGACATCAGCTGACCGATGTACAGGGCACCAATGACACTACTGTGCACATCAGGTTTGGAGAGAAGATCAAAGCGCTACTGCCTGCCGCTGAGTTCCTTCCTGTTGAGGGTGCAGATCTTGACATGATCCTCGCCGAAAAATATTATGAGGAAGGTGGAGTCATTGTACTGAAGTTCTTCCAAAGCTGATTCACAATAAATTGACGGCATTGGTGAACATTTCATGAGCCCGGAGTTTTGATGTCTTGATTATCAAGCGTGTTTGAGACGGGATCGATGGATCTGTTCACTGCATCCGTAATAATTTTCTTCCTCCGAAATTGTCTAGCTGTGAAATGAGTGAATATCATCAATCCATATTTATACCAACCTGACTGTGAGCTCGGCAGTGATTTTTTGCTTCAATCGTTTTGATGTGAATCGCTGTAGGTATCATTACTGATATGCTCTTGAGCACGGGACAGAGTGTTACATGACCGTGTGTTAACTTGGTATTCAGAAATACAAAATGCACTGTTCAGGTACACGTCTATTTTGTGCTTGTATCAGCTAGTAATGCGGATATGGCAAACAGTCTTAACCTCGTATTACCTCGCTGAGTTTTTGTCGGGGATGGTGGCTCGGCCTAAATTTAAATCAGCCGATGGGATTTTCGGACTTGAAAAAAACAAAGAAATCCATAGAATCATAAATGTCGTCGTTTCCAGGATTATCATCTACTTTTTCAGATGTAAACATCGTTACGTTTCCTCGTTGAACAATGAGCTGTACGTCCATTCACATGTACCTTGCAGATGCTGGTTGCGATGTGTCTTTTCACATCGGCGGCAGTACATTCCCTTCTGAGTGGAGCTTGTGGCCATTCTATCTATCCTCAAAAAAAATTTCAGTTGTCTCATGATGATTAGGGACAATATTCTCACAATTAGAAGGTAGAATCGCACATGAGGCTGCGTACGTTCCATCCCACGTGACTCTTCCACCGGATGTGACCCAGGCACTCTCCAAGACGTAATCCAGGAGATATCTACCTGGATGGATGCAGATAATAACAGACCAATATGTTAGCTCTTCGGACCTGCCGAATGTGGTAAAACAACAATTGCGCACACGATTGGGGAATAATATGCGAGTCGGAATGCGCACTGGAATGACCTATATCCGAAAGGAAGGTTTGCCGCTAGTTTTTTCTTTTCCCGAACCCAGAAGGATCAAGACATTAAGACGCAGTTGTTCCCCACGATCGCTTATCAGCTAGCTATTTCTCTGTAAGACTATACGAGTGTTTCCTCAGTAAATGCTGCGTTGCAATATACTAATATATTTTACCTATAGGAGTGTTTCCTACAAGCGTATAGATAAGTATGAATACAAACCAGGCTGATAAAGAGCCTCTTACCTCAGTAAATGCTGCATTGCAATATACTGAGGTAGAGTGAAAAACACACTAGCTACTTTATACTATCTAGAGAACAATGGAAAACACGGAACAATAAGAATCTAGAACAAAGGACTGCGCAAATATTCCCTGTGGACAATGGAACCGTGCAGTCACAATGAGGCAATATGGGGTGACGCGGTTTGTTCCAAGCTAACGTGTCATCCTAGCTTACACGTTCATTCCTACACTCCCCCTCAAACCGCAGTCAGTCCAAGCTCCATCGCAAAATGCTTGACCTTTGTTGACGGCAGAGCCTTGGTAAGCGTATCAGCCACCATGTCATCAGTGGGACAGTACACAAGTCGAACGGCCCCTTGTTCAATAATCCAGCATATAAAGTGAAAGCGTATGTCGATATGCTTAGTTTGTGCGTGATACTGATGATCCTTCGCAAGTGCAATCGCGGATTGATTATCGGAAAATAGTGTGGTGGGGGATAACTCAATGTTGAAGATTTGTTTAATCAGGGAGCAAAGCCAGAGGGCTTCCTTCACCATGTGAGTCGCAGCTATATACTCACTTTCCGTTGTGGATAGGGAGATAACATTTTGCCTTTTAGCACTCCATGATACAGCACCACCATGGATTATGTATGCATAACTGGAGATCGCATGTCGGTCTTCGGCCATGCTACCATCCACGTCTGCATAGCCAATCAATCCTCCGTCTGCGTGTCCAAACGACAACCATAGCTGAGTAGTCCCTTTTAAATATTGAAAAACTCTTTTGACTGCATTCCAGTGCGCAGGGCCGAACTTTGTTGAATATCGAGACAGACACTGGACAGCAAAAGCTATGTCAGGGCGTGTACCAAGTGCAGCGTACATGAGCGATCCGACAGCCTCTCTGTATGCTGTGTCGTGCATTTGGGCCCACTCAGTCATCGTTTTTGGTGTTGAGGATGCTGACAGTATCAGCCCATGTTGCATTGGTGTAGATGCTGGCTTGAGGTCTTCAAAATTGTACTGACAAATGATGGACTCAATGTAGGATCGTTGGGAAAGGTGAATGGTGCGTTGCTCTCTGTTGCATCTGATTTCTATTCCTAACAACCAGTGAAGCTCCCCAAGGTCAGTTATTTCAACATGTTTTGAAATATTGGTCTTGAACTCAACCACCAATGATTGCGATGATGCCGCGATCGTACAATCATCTACGTGGACCAGAACGATGATGTTTGAATCATGGGTGTGGCGAAAGAAAACTGCCTGGTCAACATCACAACGAAGAAAATGTAACTTGGTAAGCATTATGTCCATAAGCTTCTGATACCATCGATGACCTGATTGCTTTAACCCGTACAATGTCTTTTGCAGGAGACAAACCTTCCCGGAGGAGCCTGGCGCAGGATACCCTGGGGGTTGAGACATATATATTGTCTCCTTGTCAGTGAGTTCTCCATTTAGGTACGCACCTATTATGTCGATCTGATGTAGTTCCATGTCGTTTGCAGCGGCAATTGCAAGCACAGTGCGGATCAATGCTAATTTGGCGACTGGGGAAAAAGTGTCAAAATAGTCAATGCCAGGTACCTGTGAGAAACCTTGCGCAACAAGGCGGGCTTTGTATCTAACTACATTTCCCACAGCATCTTTTTTTCCTCTGAAAACCCATTTTGACCCAATGATATTTGCGCCACTTGGGGCGTTTGTGAGTCTCCAAGTTCCGGCATCACTGAGCAGCATTAACTCTTCATGAATGGCAGTCTCCCATAGGTGCCAGCCGGGACGTCGTCTTGCCTCTGCCAGAGATCGGGGTTCGATCACTTTGACCTCGCTTGTCTCCGCTACAAGTATGTACCCATCGACTTCATCGGCTACCATCATCCATTCTGAGGTTCCTTCTCCTTCCAGAACCTCCTGAGTCTTTTCTACATTGGCAGGCATCTGAACTCCTGTTGGAATAACAGGGTCAGATGGTCGGTGAGAGGACGCTCCATGCCCTTTGAGGATATCTCTGATATGTTAACTGGGCTTTTGCAGATGTTTGGCAGGTGCCTCGGCATCTGGTTCAGGTTGTGGTTCGCTGGTGTGGGGCACAGATGGGACGACAGGTATGGGTGTGTTGGAGGAGGTGGTTTTGTTAACTGGTGCGTTAGTTTCTGTCTCAATTAATTGCCAATTCTCCCCCTTGAGGCGAGAAGCTGACGCAGAGCTGTTGTCAAAATGGATGTTGCGTTCCACAGTGACAGACTTCTTTTCCGGCCAGTAAATTCGGAAACCTTTACTCCTCTCATCAACCCCTATCCAGCGGCCTTCAGATACTCGACTGCCAAGCTTGTCGCCCCCTTCAGTGTGTACCCACACTCTTTCCCCCCATTCACGAACATGTTTAAGGTTCGGTTTATCTCCAAAAGCGGCTTCATGTGGGGTCTTGCCATCGACAGCCTTAGTCATGGTACGATTCATTAGCCAGACAATATGCCGAGCCGCCTCTCCCCACAAGAACCTTGGAAGACCACTCGCATGGAGCAGGGCTCGTATATGCTCAACAATCGTGCAGTTGCGACGTTTAGCAACGCCATTTTGCTGGGGTGTGTCATGCACGGTAAGTTTCTGTGTGGTTCCTTTTGACTTCAGATAAGCTGTGAAATCATTTCCCAGATATTCACCACCTCTGTCCAAGTGGAGTGTTTTGACACGAGCATTCAGCTGCATGTCACACCACTTCTCATACTCTTTGTAAGCACTAAATGCCTTATCTTTTGAGCGCAGCAGATAGAGGTGCATTAAACGTGTCATATCATCGGTGAACGTGATATAATAACGTTTGTCATAATCAGCAAAGAAGGCGGCACCTTCTTTGTCATTGGATTCTACAGCTGCATTAGCAGAGCCCCCAGCTTTAGGTGAGTCTCTTTTTTTGTCATTTGTCGCTTTAGCAGGTTTGGGACACTTATTTTTGTAGTGTCCAGTGTCTCCACAGTTCCAGCAGGTCCCCTTTGGCTTTTGCTCAAATCTCTTCCCTTTTCCGTTTCCAGATACAAACATCGCTTCATCTTTCTCCTCGCCTTTTCCGCTAGTATGCCCGGGACGACGAGACTTGTGAGCAACATGTCTCTCGTATTCTTCAGTTACTAACATGATGAGCTCGTCAGGGTCTACAGTCTTGGTCTTACTGTAGAGCTTGGCGCCGGCTAGTAGGTTTGATGCGAAAGCGGAAAGGTGAGGGGGAAGGGATTTTATGATTGTAGACCGGTAATCTTTTTCCTCAATGTCCACACCGTATGTTGCTAACTCTTCCTTTTTGACACGTAGGCCGTCGAGAAACTCACGGACATTTCCTCTATTGGGGCACCTCATCTCCATGAAGTGCGAACGCAAGTCGGCCTGCACAAACGCACCCTTCAATGAGAACTCGGTTACTATGAGGTCCCAACGATCTTTCAGCAATGCCTTGCCATGTATGCATATGAGGGTGGAGTCGGGGATTCGGTGAGTAAGAAGAGCCTTCGCTGTACGTTCATCTTTGACCCATTTTGTGAGGGCTTCCTCCTCGTTGGTTGTAGGTGGAGCGCTAACAGTTGGCTGAGTCGCGGTGCCATCGAAATGCCCCCACAGGCCTTTGGCCTCAACAGCATCCTGGAAGCGCATCGAAAATGTGGTCCAGTTGAGACCGTTGGCTAGGAGTTTCGGGACAGAGGAAGGAAGGATGTCGGTTGTAGTGAGAGTGGACATGTTCAAGGAAAGAGCAGTGGAGAGCGAGTGGGATGTATATGGGGCCCAATAACCTGTAAGACTATACGAGTGTTTCCTCAGTAAATGCTGCGTTGCAATATACTAATATATTTTACCTATACGAGTGTTTCCTACAAGTGTATAGATAAGTATGAATACAAACCAGGTTGATAAAGAGCCTCTTACCTCAGTAAATGATGTGTTGCAATATACTGAGGTAGAGTGAAAAACACACTAGCTACTTTATACTATCTAGAGAACAATGGAAAACACGGAACAATAAGAATCTAGAACAAAGGACTGCGCAAATATTCCCTGTGGACAATGGAACCATGCAGTCACAATGAGGCAATATGGGGTGACGCGGTTTGTTCCAAGCTAACGTGTCATCCTAGCTTACACATTCATTCCTACATTCTCTCCCTAATATGTAGGTTCGCATAGAGAGAGTAGGTACTCTGTGCATTCCTACGCACATGCTACTACCAAACGAAGAACCCAGAGTACCATGCAAATGTTGCACATTTGTGATTTTGCTCAGTTGGAGTGGCAACCTGTCAATTGTAATCAATGTGGCGGTGGAATGATGTTATTGGATGTGATCACGATGCTGAAACCGGTCTGGCCTGCTGCTATTTGTGATCGGTTTCCATTCTCGGGGAGAAATCATGATCGGCAAGAAAGACAGTAGTAAAAATAATGTGGATACCGCGTGACGTTCCAGGATGAACTGGCCGATCAGGTCTAACCTGATCGGCCATCTATGATCCCACTCCGTCGGTATATGTTTTATTTTTGTTGTGCCGTTTGTTGATATAACAAATGAAAAAAAATCGCACTAGCGCAACGAGGGTGTACAGTTCCCAGTAGAGGGGAGCTCCCAGTCAATTTTCGTTCCACTTTCACCAGAGAATGAATAATGGAAAACTCTCAAGTGTATAGTATAGTAGACCTCCTTGATACAGATTTCAGTCAAGCTCAATTTTAGCTCAAAATTTTGTATATTAAATTTTTAAAAAATTATATAACAATTAAGAAGTGTCTTGAGAACATCTTTGCTCTATATTATGGGTGCAAAAAAGCTGTTGTTGCGGCAGAGTAAATTCTTTTGTACAACAGGTCAAAATGTCACGTGTAGGGGTCCTTGATACAAGCGTGACATCTAATTCTCCGCACGCGGAATCTGCGGCCCGTTGTCATTAGTCATCCATTTCTTCATCACATTCTTCAATTT